>JAVRBK010000025.1:0-50000 GCA_036250285.1 Pyrocoelia pectoralis | reverse complement strand
TCTCCTGGTGTAAACCCTCTTTGGTGGAAGTGGTGCGGCTGATGTTCGCGCAACCTCTTGGCGATGATCCGGTGCAATAATCGCATCAGGCCGGAGCTGATGGTCAGGGGTCTCCAGTTCTTAGGGTCGGAGCGGGTCCCGTCCTTGGGTAGGAGTATGGTGCGGGACTCGCGCCACGACAACGGCCATATATTCCGGTATAATACAACGTTATACAGGGAGGCTAGCAGAATTGGAGGGCTAGCTTTAATCTGCGTGATTGGGATGTTATCCGGACCTGCACTGGAATTCTTCCATCCTTGAAGGGCGGAGACTATTTCATCTAATTCGATTGGGAGCATCTCGTCTTGGCTAGGTGGAGGTATGTCGGCCAGAGTTGACAAGGCTGGAGGGGGTGTTGACTCAAAAATTGAGCGCAGATGTTTTTCGGCGACTTGTATGTCCAACGTCTCCTCAGGGGTGGAGAGGTTTCTTCCTGACAGTATCAGACCCGCAAGGGCCTGTCTGTCCTTGAGGTAAAGTTGTTGGGCCTTCTTATAAGCGGCATCTCTCGCATCCCTGCGGGTTGTAGGGGGGGGCGGGTTGTATCGTTCTTCCTGGTGTTATTGGACCGTGGGGCCTTTTTAGGGACGAAGTTGTTGAGGAGCCATTGGTCCAACAATTGTGGTAGCTCCGAGTTGGTCGCTTTCAGCCCTAGGTCGATGACCTGTTTCGACTCGGTGGTGGCATTTGGGAGGGCTCGTAATTGCAATAATTTGGCGAAAAAGGCGCCATTATCGCCGGTTTGCCCGCTGTAGCTCCCTAGTTCGGGGCTCAACCTTATCGCACCTGGTTTGGACGCTTGAGTTGCGACCGTGGGGGTGACTGAGCAAGGCTGAGCGGGATGCAGCTGTTCAATGGGTCGTGGCTTATTCGCTACCGGTTGCAGGATCACCTCCATAGTTACTCCTGCCGTTTACCCGCGCTTGCTTGAATCTCTTCACGTTGACATTCAGAGCACTGGGCAGAAATCACATTGCGTCAACACCCTTTGGGGCCATCGCAATGCTTTGTTTTAATTAGACAGTCGGATTCCCCTTGTCCGTGCCAGTTCTGAGTCGGTCGTTTGTCGGCGGTCGAAGGGGTAACGTCCCGAGCGTCGCGAGACGGAGAGGGACCGGTTCCGGAACGCCGCGAAGCGAACCTACCGCCGGAGTCTCCGAACGCTAGCGCGGGGCCCCGCAGCTTGACGTTTTCGCGGGCGGCCTGCGAACGCGGTACCGAGGTCGGATCGACGAACGCCCCCGCTAGTGAGACGGACGCCGCCTAACTCGGTCCCGGTCTTTGGCCGTCGTCCGCTGCCGCGCCAAGCCCGACGCGCCCCGGCCCTCAGAGCCAATCCTTGTCCCGAAGTTACGGATCTAATTTGCCGACTTCCCTTACCTACATTATTCTATCGACTAGAGGCTATTCACCTTGGAGACCGGCTGCGGATATGGGTACGAGCCGGCACGGTCGCTCCTCGTAGCCCTCTCCCGGATTTTCAAGGTCCGAGGGGACGATCCGGACACCGCGGCAATTGCGGTGCTCTTCGCGTTCCGAACCATATCTCCCCGCTATGGGCTTCCATGGATCTCGAACGCTCATGCAGAAAAGAAAACTCTTCCCGGACCTCCCGACGGCGTCTCCGGGTCGTTTTAGGTTACCCAGACGAACTCTCAGATGAGGGCCCGAATAGTGGCGGTTCCGTTGCCGGGTTGCGGAATAGGAACCGCATTCCCTTTCGCCCCTGAGGCGCGACATGATACGTACAACTACTGCTGCCGGTACGGGCGCGGCACGTTCTCGTGCGTGCGTGCGTGCGCGCGCGCGAGACCCAACACGCGGTGTGTGTTGTACGCTGCGTCGTCGAGCGACGAGCGTACGTGCACTCTTGCGCGCGTGTTTAGTCGTCCGAACGCGCGACACGCGTGACGCGTGCGTCGTCGCCGCGTACGGCGGCGTGTCGTCGATCTCGCGTGTACGCGCCTCATCGACGTCGGCTTTCGCCTAGCGGCTTAGGATCGACTGACTCGTGTGCAACTGCTGTTCACACGAAACCCTTCTCCACGTCAGTCCTCCAGGTGCTCGCTGAAGTATTTGCTACTACCACCAAGATCTGCGCCGACGGCGGCTCCAGACGGGCTCACGCCCGGTCCTTCTGCGCTCACCGTCGCGACCCCCCTACTCGTCGGGGCCTCTCTTTGCGCCGCGCCCGAGGGCGCGACGCGCTTGCCGCCAACGGCGAAGTATAAGCACGACGCTTAAGCGCCATCCATTTTCAGGGCTGGTAACTTCGGCAGGTGAGTTGTTACACACTCCTTAGCGGATTCCGACCTCCATGGTCACCGTCCTGCTGTCCTGAGTTACCATTCGCGCGCGTGAACTCGACGAAGCAACATCGTTTGTTGAACGCTCCGCAATAATTATTATTGCGGCGGCTTTTTTCCAAATTAAAGTTTGCAAGTTTAGTTTTAGTGCGGGTTTTTAGTGTTTTCTTAAGTTTCGTTGTGAATTTTATTCGTTTTTATAAAAATAAAACAATAATTAATTAAATTATTTTAAAATTAAAAGTGAACCGCGAGTGCAATCGCGAAAAGTGACTTTTGGTGGCCCGAAAGGGCACGGGGGTGCACAAGGATTAGGGGTAGAGCTGATACAAACTGTAAGTAATTTTGTTTTAAATATTTTTTACTGCTTTGTGGAGGTTTTTACCCGATTTTGTGGACATTTTTAATATAAAATTTTTAATATAAACTTTGTTAGAATTATTATAAAGCGTAGAAGTTAAACTAACGTAAATTAAATTAGATAGAAATAGAATAGGTAGAAATTAAATTAAATTAGGTTAAAATAGAATTAAATTAGGAATAATTTAGGTAAAGAAATAAAATAGGTAAGAAGCGCAACCCCCGTAAATAAATTTAAATAAATTTGAATTTAAATAAATCATTCCGCTAAATTATTTGCTAAATTGTAACCAGTAATTTCAATTTTCAATTTAAATTTTAACCCAAATTTTGCTTTTAACTTCACTTTTATTCGTTTTGCATTTTGTTTAAGTAAACTTCAATTTTCTGCTAAATTGTAATCAGTAATTTCGATTTTCAATCTTAATTTTAACTCAATCCACCCAAATTCTGCTTTTAACTTCCCTTTTTATTCATTTTGCATTTTGTTCAAGTAACTTCAATTTTTCCTTACGAAATTAATCAATTACTTAGGGTTTAATCTAACAAAGCCGCTTCAACTAGTTAGTTAGTTTAGTTAGGGAACTTAAGAATTAAATAAATTAGATAGAATTAGAAAAATAGATAGAAGAATAAATTAGGAATAAATAAAGGAAACAAATAGGGAGAAGCGCAACCCCCGTAAGTAAACTTAAACAAATTTTAATTTAAATAAATCATCCCGCTAAATTATTTGCTAAATTGTAACCAGTAATTTCGATTTTCAATTTAAATTTTAATTCAATCTATCCAAATTTTGCTTTTAACTTCACTTTTATTCATTTTGCATTTTGTTTATAAGTAAACTTCAATTTCCTGCTAAATTGTAATCAGTAATTTCAATTTCCAATTTAAAAATTTTAACTCAATCCACGCAAATTTTGCTTTCAACTTCACTTTTTATTCATTTTGCATTTTGTTTAAGTAAACCTCTTTTTTCCTTTCGAAATTAATCAATTATTTAGGGTTTAATCTAACAAAGCCGCTTCAACTAGTTAGTTAGATTAATTAGGGAACTTAAGAATTAAATAAATTAGGTAGAATTAGAAAAATAGGTAGAATAATAAATTAGGAATAAATAGAAACAAATAGGTAGAAGCGCAACCCCCGTAAGTAAACTTAAACAAATTTAAATTTAAATAAATCATTCCGCTAAATTATCTGCTAAATTGTAACCAGTAATTTCGATTTTCATTTTAAATTTAACCCAAATTCTGCTTTTAACTTCATTTTTATTCGTTTTGCATTCTGTTTAAGTAAACTCCAATTTTCTGCTAAATTGTAATCAGTAATTTCGATTTTCAATTTTAATTTTAACTCAATCCACCAAATTTTGCTTTTAACTCCCCTTTTATTCATTTTGCATTTTGTTCAAGTAACTTCAATTTTTCCTTACGAAATCAATCAATTACTTAGGGCTTAATCTAACAAAGCCGCTTCACATAGTTAGTTAAGTTAGTTAGCTTATTTAAAGAAACATTTATTTTTCAATTTCTAACTTTATTAATTCCTAATAATTTTTAATAATTTTATACATTTTTTCGATTTAAATTTCAAATTCAGTTTCAAATTTCAAATCAATTAAATAAATTAAATTAAGTTAAATTAATTTTTAATAAAGATAGTTAAAGTTAATAGATAGGGAAAGTAGAATTAGGAGATAATAGCGACATTAAATTAGATAATTAGAAATTAGTGCAATAATCGACCATTACCCTTTATCATAATTGCCCATTACTTTCTAAGATAATCTATTATAATAATAGGATAACATTAGTATAATTAGATCCCGTCAATCATAATTAATAAGCTGATAATGATAGACCCGACTCATCAACTGCGATTAGATTCTCATTTCCTTTAATCTCAATTAACTATTAATTTACTTTCTAATTACACTTCATTTTACGTTATTTTATTTAATTTCATTTTACTTCTTTTTAATATTATTTTGTATTTTATTTTATAATTTTATTTTATACTTTTATTTCTATTTCCATCTTTATTTTATTATTTTATTTTATTTTATTATTATTTTATTTTATTTTATTTATTTTGTTAGGTTTATTTTATTTCATCTCAAATTACTCGACTTTATTTCGTTTAGCTTACTTTTATCCCGATTAATATCATTATATTATTTTATATTATTTTAAGTTATTTTATCTTACCTTTACTTACTTTACGCTACTTTTTGAGGGTTTAATTATTCGGCTAATCTGGATTATTCGGTTGGTTATTAAATTTGACTCTAAGTTATTTGGCGAATCTTTACGGTAGAAATTCATTCGAACGCTTCGTTACAATTAGGCGCGCTACTTACCGTTTAGATTATTATTTGCGTCGATGGCATTATGAGGGAATAGGATTAGTATCAGAACTATCGTTAGGATTATTATTAGAATAATTATCGTAGGTATTACTATTAGAATTAGACTACCGCGGGAATAGGGTCAAAGGTTAAAGAAAACAGGGTTGGCGTGGATGCACGTCCGGGACGTGTCCACGCCGAGAGGGGAAATGACCAAAATACAGGCCAAGGAAGCTATGGCGAGCGGAAGTGTCGCAACGGACGTCGCGACGGACGTGCCGACGGACACCACAGATAGGGAAAGTGATAGGGAAAGCGAGGCGAGGGGGCCAAGCGTCGTCCCCTCGTCGCCGTACGTTAGGTTGGACGGCCAATTCACAGAGGTTATGGGAAAAAGGGGAAAGAGGGGCAGCACAAGGGTCAGGGAAAGTAGGGCAAACGAGGATCAGGAAGAAAGAAAGAGAGCAAAAAGCGGTAAGGCCTTAAGGGAAGGGTTGGAGGAACAGGAAAGGAACGCGGAAATAATAGAATCGGAAATAGAGAAGAGGGCGAAGGTGGCGAAGGGTAACGGAAAGCAGACCCTAGACAGGACGCTAGAGAAGGAAGTAACGGCGCTGTGCGCCTACGCGCAACAGCTTATACCCGACGACGGAACGAAATCCTTTACGGTAGATAGCAGGCGACAACTGAGAACGATAATAACCAGCTTGGGCACTAAACTGGGAGTTCTAATGGGCACAATCGGGGAACTGAGAGCGCAAGGAGCGAAAAAAGACGCGGTCATAGAGAGAACGAGGGACGAAAACGCGATGGGGGCTAGGGTAGCAGGGGCGGGGGTCAGCTACGCCAACGTGGCGAGTCAGGGAATGGCGGCAACGACATCCGCGAGGGCGCCGGTTAGGAACGAAGAGCGACGACCGACGACGCACAGCGTCAGCGTCGTTCCCGTCGACGACAAGGTGACGGCGGAACAGGTCTCGACGATGCTCAGGGAAAAGGTCAATCCTCTGGCCCACAAGGTTGTGATACGGAACGTGAGACGCACGAGGGACGGGGTCATAGTGGAATGTACGGGGAAGGAAGGCGCGGAGAGACTGGCGAGAGTAATAGGGACGACGACGGAGGGTGCGCTTCAGGGAAGGGAAATAAAAAAGGGTTTGCCACGCGTGCTGCTGAGGAAGGTGGATAAGGGACTAAGTAAGGAGGAAGCGATGAGGCGGATAGTGGAAAACAACACCGAATTGGTCGACAGCAGGGGCGGTAGAGACACTTTCGCGGGCGAAATGAGGGAAAGGTACAGACTGGGAGGTAAGGGCCACAACCCCTACGTGGACATCGTGTACGAGGTGCAACCGGCACTGAGAAGGGCGATCGTGGGAAAGGAGCTGTGTCTGGGATGGAGCAGCGCGTGGGTGGAAGATCACCTTTCGATCCTCCACTGCTACAGGTGCTGGGGAGTGGGCCACATGGCGAAATATTGCAAAGACGAGGAAGAGAGCTGCGGTAGGTGCGGCGAGAAAGGGCACCGAAGGGGAAACTGCCTAGCGGAAACGCCGAAGTGCTCGATGTGTTCGCGGGCGAACGACACGAGAAGAGGTGCGAAGTTAGATACGAGGCACGAGGCTCTGCACCCCAGTTGCGAGACGATCGAGCAGTACAGAAGGGGGGTGGAATCTAGGATAGACTATGGATAGGCGCGAGGGACACTTGCACGTAGATAGGGAACCGCGGGCGGAGGATAGGGGGCGGGTTCCCCCAGTTAGGATGGCGCAGGTAAATTTGGGGCGAGGGAAGGCGGCAACGAACAATCTAGTAAAGCTATTGAAAACGGAGCGTATCGATATCTGCTTAATCCAAGAGCCACACGTTAAATTCGGGAAAGTGATCGGGATACCGGCGGAATACGAGGTAATAAGCGGGGGGTCAGACGGCGGCGTAAAGAGTTGCATAGTGCACCACCGCGACGACATAGCGTCCACGACGATTACGCAGCACTCGGACGATCTGATAACGGCGGTCGAAATTCGCACCAGGCTCGGGAGCCTAACGTTCAGCCTAATTTCCGTGTATTTGCCACCGGGCGGGAACGCGCAGCGGGACGAGGAACTCGTAAAGAGGTTAGACGACGCGTTAGAAGGGGTCGGGGTAGGAAGAGGAAAGCGCGCGATCGTCGCGGGCGACGTGAACGCAAAATCTCCCCTGTGGGGCGGTAACGCGGAAGACGCGAGGGGCACGAAGATGGCGGAGATGATCGAGGCCAGGAACCTGGTCGTGTTCAACGAGCCCGGCGAGCCGACGTTCGTCGGACCGGCCGGAACCAGCCACGTCGACGTCACGTTCGGGACCGAGGAGGACTATAACGACGTCGCGAACTGGTGCGTGAGCGATTTAGAGACGCTGTCGGATCACAAGCTGATAACGTGGGAGGTTAACAGGGACGCGGGGCGAAATTACGAACGAGATATTTTCCGGTATTGTAGTAAAAGGGCCGACTGGGACGTTTTCGACGAGACGTACGAGGCGGGAGTACGCGACGCGAGGGAGATGTCGGAGCGCGAGGACGCGAACGTGGAAGAGTGCGCGGCGGCACTAAATCGAGCGATCGAAAACGCGTGCGAGGCGTCGATGCCGAAGAAGAAAAAGTTCAGGAAGAGCGTGCCCTGGTGGACGCCGCAACTAACCGAAAAACGGCGGGAAGTAAATAGGCTGAGCCGAAGAGCGAGGAAACCCTCGGCCGTTCCCGGAAGAACGGCGGCGAGACAGGCGGAGTACAGAGCGGCGCGAAACGAATACAAGGCTCAGATAGAGACGACCAGGACGGAGAAGTGGAAAGAGTATTGTACTCTCAGTACCGACAAGGACCCCTGGGGCACGGCCTACAGGATACTCAGAGGGAAAAGGGCGGGCGCGAGATCCACGGGTACGGTCAGGAGACGGGACGGGTCGACGACGACGGGCGCGCTCGACACCGCGGAAGCACTCCTCGAGAACTTCTTTCCGGCGGACGATAGGGCGACGGACGGACCGGTACACCGCGCGATACGACGGGCACACGAGGCGGCGACGAGAGGAGGACCCGACGACCGAAAGATAGAGAGGGGCGAGATAGGCAGGGCGCTCGACAGGATGGACGCCAGAAAGGCGCCGGGGGTAGACGGAGTAACGGCGGACGCGGCGAGGAGAGCGTTCCGAGCGACACCCGACCTGTGGGAAAAGATATTCAATAAATGTTTCGACGACGGTAAATTTCCCGAGTGCTGGAAGATCCACTCGATGAGGTTCATTCGGAAACCGGGACGAGACGACGACCCGAGGGACGCGGGGAGGTACAGGCCTATAAGCCTGCTTCCCGTGGTGGGAAAAGCTCTGGACCGAATCATAGCGACGAGGCTGGAGTACCACCTGAAGGACGGAGGCGGAGGCGGACTAATTAACGATCGACAGTACGGCTTTATGCCCGGTAAGACGACGATAGATGCCGTAACCAGGGTGGTACGGAGCATAAAAAGCGCGAGAGCGAGGGACGAATACTGCGCGGCGGTGTCCCTCGACATCAAGGGCGCATTCGACAACGCGTGGGTCCCCGCGATAACGTGGGAGATGGAGAGACTGGACGTTCCGAGGAACCTCATCGAGATAGCGAAAAATTATTTCACGGACAGGAAGGCTCGGGTGCTGCTCGTGAACGACGAGGTCGAGCGAGGAGTGGAGAGAGGCTGTCCTCAAGGCAGTTGCACGGGGCCGGTCTACTGGAAAATTTTATACAACACGATCTTCAGGGTGGGATTGCCGAACGGGTGCGAACTGGTGGCATACGCGGACGATACGCTCCTTATAGCTAGCGCGGCGCAGTATAAGACTCTGAAGGCCCGCACCAACGAGGCGCTGGACGCTCTCAGGGAATGGGCCGAAGAGTACAAGCTGGAATTCAGTGCGCGCAAATCGGAAGCCGTCTTCTTCGGAAAGCACGTCAGGCAGCAGGCGCCGTCGTTTAGGTTAGGGAACGAACGCATTAGATGTAAGGAAAGTATCAAGTATTTGGGACTCAGGATAGACAACAGATTAAATTGGAAAGATCACATTAGGTACGCGGCAAATAAGGGTAAGCAGATAGGGAATAGGATAGGGGCCGCGGCCAGATTGACGTGGGGTATAAAGGGTCGCGCCCTGAAGGCGGTGTACGAGGGAGCCATCCAACCGGCCATGCTCTACGGAGCGGTGGTATGGGCGGAAGGATGCAAGGTCAGGGAAGCGCGGGCGCTCCTGAGCGCGCAAAGGACGCTGGTCGTCAAGGCCGCTCGGGCGTATCGAACTGTATCGACGGAGGCCGCCCTCGTCATTGCGAACGTACTGCCGTTTGATTTGTTGTTGCAGGAGACGGAGATGCGGGAGACGGCCAAGACCGGCGGAGTCAGAGGAGCGGCGGTGATGCGCGACATCGGGCACGACGGAAGAGCGGTGGAGAGAAAGGAGACCCCCTACGATCTGGGCCACCCTGCGGAAACGGCGCGGACGCGGGCGTTCGTCGACGGAGAGGAGGGAGCCGCCCGGATCAAGATCTTCACGGACGGATCGGCGTCGGACGACGGCGCGGGAGCGGCGTTCGTCGTCTACGACGGCGAGACCGAAACCGGAGAGGGGAAAAGAAGACTGGAGGATGGAAGCACCGCCTTCCAGTGCGAGCTGATGGGTATGATGGGCGCGCTCCACCACATCATCGACGACGGTAGGATCGGAGAGGCGTCCCTGCTGAGCGACTCCAGAGCGGCACTGCAAGCGATCTGCCGCACCAGCGGAAGACCCACCGAGCTGGTCTCGGCGGTCATCCGAAAGCTGAGGGAAGCGGAAGAGCGAACGAACATCACACTGCACTGGGTGAAAGGTCACGACGGGGTCGTGGGCAACGAGAGAGCCGACCAACTGGCAAGGGAGGCGGCGCGGGACGTCGCCCTCCCGATAAGTTACGACCGGATGCCGGAGAGCCGACTGAAGAGTGCGCTACGCTCCGCGACCTTAAACGCGTGGGAAGAACGCTGGAGAAGGGCGGAAACGGGTCGGCTCACGTTCGCGTACATACCCAGCATCAGAACGAGACGCGAAACCGTACCCATGCTGCTGGACAGCCGAGTGGTGCAGCTGATAACGGGACATGGCAACTTCAATTCCTACCTGTGCAGGTTCGCGAGAAGGGAAAGAGGAGCGGAGGCTTGCGAGTGCGGCGGCGGAGACGAGGATGCCGCGCACGTGACGTTCGAGTGCCGCCTGGAGGAGGGAAGCAGAGGCGCGGCGGACGCCAGACTGGTCGCGAGAGGACTGCGCTGGCCGCAGACCCTCGACGCCGCGACAGAGATGGCCGGCGAAGGAGAGTGGTGGAGCGAGCTGGGGCGCTTCGCCGCGACGGTGGACAGGCTGCGGAACACGGTAGCGAGACAGCAGTGAAGTGCGGGCTAGTGCAAGTGAAAGTGCGGGTCAAAGTGTGCGCGAAAGTGAAACCGCGAGCGAAGTGATGTGAAGTGGAAGTGGGATAGGGTGGTGTCGAAGTGGCGGCTTCGTGCGTGGGGCCGTCGCGACGCGGCACACTCAGAACGGGCGCAGGCCTCACTTGCGCACACCCACCGGGAGAGCGGCGCTTGGACTCCCGGCGGGTTAGAACTAGGCTAAATTTAGAATAAAAACGGGCGGATTGCAAAACGCACAACCCAAAGGGGCCCGTGGGGCTGCAGAGCTCCCGAGGGTTTAGATTTAAAAGGGGCAAGTGTGAGGGGATCGTAGGGGCGGAGACGCACAAACCTCGACAGCTCGAGAGCGAAACGCGCGGCACGTCTGAGGGATCGAGGTTTTAGGTAAGCAAGTAGGTTAAGACGCGCACACTGACACGGCTGGCGCCACGTGCCGCGTTTAGTCGTGTCGGTAGTTAGAGAATTTTTGCAACCGGGACGTAATGTACAACCCCCGGGTGGGCGGCCACGACCTAGTCGGATGGATCCCATCTGGGCGGTTTACTCTTAAGGATAGGAACATTGCCGGACTCGGGCTTCACCCGAGCACAGCGGCCAGGCCGGAGAGCTCCACCTCCAGCAGGGTCGCTCAGGAAGTATAGCATAAGTTCTAAGTTAGCGCAGGAAAGGGGTGGAAACGCTCTGGCTTCACCAGAGCGATTACCACCGGCAGCCCCAAGACCGCGTAAGCGCCACGCGGTCGGAAAGGCTTAAAGAGTCAGGAGTTTTCAGGGGCGGGCTTCACCCGCACGGCGGTGGCCGTCTGTGGCCACCGCCTAGAATAGAACGGCATTTAGTTAGGAGGAATAAGAAGGAAGGGTGCGAGCTTCACTCGCACACAACGAAATCTGGGAGACCTCGTGTCCCCTAGATTCCGTTCAGCTAGGATTAACTAGAAAGTAAGTTAGAATGTAAAGGTTAAGTAAGGAAGGACTGGGCTTCACCTAAGTGGCAACGGGTCACTAGCGACTTCGACGCTCGTTTGTTCGACTTCGAAGCCGTCCCCGTTTAGTTAGACATAAGGTAGACTAAGGTAGAAATAAGGCTAAGACTTGAAGGGTGCGAGCTTCACTCGCACACAGCGCGGTCGAAGCGACTCCGTCGTCTAAGACCGCGCTCAGGTAGAATAAGATAATTAGGTAAGATATCTTAAGCGATTAATGGTGCGGGCCTCACTCGCACACAACCGTGGAAGTGGCCGTCTTAACGACGGCCACGAAAGCGGTTTAAACCTAGTACCTAGGAACCAAGCAGGGGGGCGAGGATGCTCACGGAATTGCATTAAATCAGGAAGAATGTCAAAAGTCAGATAAAAGTCAAATAGAAACTGTAATAGCATCCCCACCCAACTGCCTAGATTTAGTTAGCAAGTAAGGAGAGGAGTGTAACGTAACAGGATGTGATCGACATTGCCACAGGATGACGTATGCTTTGCAACTGGGGGAATGTCGGCAAAATACATTAATGTAAAATGCCGATTATTGTACTAATAAACAAATTGAATTGAATTGAATTGTCCTGAGTTACCGATTCGCGCGCGTGAACTCGACGAAGCAACATCGTTTGTTGAACGCTCCGCAATAATTATTATTGTGGCGGCTTTTTTCCAAATTAAAGTTTGCAAGTTTAGTTTAGTGCGGGTTTTAGTGTTTTCGTAAGTTTGGATCTTCGTTTTCATAATCTAATTAATTAAATAAATATAGGGACAAATCTAGGATATAAAAAAGTGAAAAGTGAAAACGCGCAGTTGGCGGGAAAGTGAAGTGGAAGCCGCTAACAAGCGGTCTGGTGCCGAAGTCCTTCGGGACAAAACAGGGAAACCGTAAATAAGAAAATCGCGGTAAAAACAGTCGTAAATGCTGACAATTAAATAAATTAAGCCGAAAATTCGAGCTATATTCACATAATATAATAAAAAGTGAAAACGCGAGTTCGGCGGGAAGAGGAATCAACGACAAAAAGGAATAAACAAATCAACTGGGTGAGCTTGTTCCAATTAATTAGTAGATAATCAAAGCTAGAGGCTAGAGTAGAGGCTATTCTGTTGGCGCCAAGTTCGCGCGTTCCACAGTCAGCCATTTGCAATTACACCCACACCCCCCCCTTTTAGAACTACTTAGTAATCTTGATCGTAATTGATAAATAGGTAAATACTAGTTAGACTGGACATAAATTCCCGCGCTAAAATAAAAAGTGCAATAGAAATAGATTTGGCATGGAACCGCGTCGGAGGCTAGCATAGAGGCTAGGAAAATTAACCGTAAATTAGCTGTAAAACTAGCGGTAAAACGGCATTCCTTAACCCTTAGAAACGGCCGCAAATAGAAATTCCCGGGCTTTTAAACAAAGCGTACTGGGGCAGATTAATATAACAAATATTAATTATTAGGGACAAACACCACGCTTCATAAATAATAAAACGATAGAAAAAGGGATCCCATTAGGGAAGTAGGCATTTAAATAATCAAATAAATTGTTACGCAATAGCCGAAAACCGGGGCGCGCAAAACCAAATCACGCGCGCGACGAACGAACAGGCGGCAATAACACAAAACGTATTATATTGCGCCAAGTTAATAGAGCTTACATCAGATTGCATTAGATTAGATCAGATTAGAGTAAATTAGAGGGGAATAGATTAGAGTAGATTAGATTAGAATAAACAAGATTAGACTTAGAGACTAGACGGGTATAGGAATAAACAGGCTGGGGAAAAAGGGAACCGCGACAAGTGTAACAACACCGCAATTTTTCCCCACGACCCTGTAGCAAAGGTCCAGAAGAGCTAGCCGTAATTAAGTTTTTAAGTAATTAAGTCGGCTTTGGTGGCTTAGAGAGATAGTTCTAATTAATTAACCAATTAAAAATAAAGATAGGGACAAATCTAGATTAAAAAGTGAAAGCGCGTTGTTGGTGGGAAAGTGAAAGCCGCCAACAAGCGGTTTCGCACCGAAGTCTTCAGGGACAAACAAGTAGAGGCAAGCTGTTGGCGCCAAGATCGCGCGTTCTACAGGCAGCCATTTGCAGCCATACCCACCCACACCCACACTCCCCGTTTAGACCTACACAACTTGATCGCAACCGTCAAATAGATAAACACTAGGTGTAATAGAAATAGACCCGGCATGGAATCGCGTCGGAGGCTAGTATAGAGGCTAGAAAAGTAGCTGTAAAACTAACGGTAAAACTGCATTCCATAACCCTTAGAACCGGCCACAAATCGGAACTCCCGGGTTTTTAAACAAAAACGTAATAGGGCAGACTAATATAACAAATATTAATTATTAGGGACAAACACTAGGTTTCATTAATAATAAAGCGATAGGAAAAAGGGATCCCTTCAGGGAAGCAGGCAATTAAATAAGCAAATAAAAAATTGTTACGCAACAGCCGAACTCGGGGCGCGTGAAACCAAATTCACGTGCGCATGAAACCGAACAGGCAGCAATAACACAAATTTATTTATTATACTGCCCAAGTCAATAGATCTTAATAGAATTCAGCAGAATTGAATAGAGTTGAATAGATTAGACTACATTAGATTGCATTAGATCAGATTAGAATAAATTAGAGCAGGGTAGATTAGAGTAGATTAGATTAGAATAGACAAGATTAGACTTAAGAGACCAGACGGGTACACGCAAGATAGAATAGGGATAAACAGGGTAGGGGAAAGAAAAAGGGAATCGCATCAAGGGTAGCAACTCCTCAATTTTTCCCCACGATACTGTAGCGAAGGCCCAGAAGATGTAGGGCAAGCGGTCGCACATACAGACAGCACAAACATACTGCTGGCCTGGAGGAGAGCACCTAAACCTAGCTGGTCATCCGGGAACAGCAAAGCGCGGGTACTGAGGGACGTGTCCACGCATACCGCGGGATGCCGAGAACGCCGGTAGAGGGGAGGGGGGAAGGGGGAGACACGGTCACGGATAACGACAGGGAGAACGCGACGGACAGTGGAAGGGAAGCGGACAGGGAGAGCGACAGGGAAAGCGAGGCAAGGGGGCCAAGTACGAGGCCGTCAACACCTTACCGCAAGGGGGGGGAGCTCTCGCTCCCGGACCCCCCTGCCCGGGAGGCAAGAACCCGAAGAGCAGCAGCAAAGGGAAAAAGGACGGTGAGCAACGCGACGGCTTCGGGAGCGGGGGCAGGAACGGGGGCCGGAGGGGACATCGAGACGGAGATGGAAGAGAAGAAGAGACTGAAGAGCAGCATGGGACTGAGAAGCGGGATTGAAGAACAGGACAGGCTAGCGGGGGTCATGGAGGGGGAAATTGGGAAGGGGATGAAGATCGCGGGAGGTAACGCCAAGCCGAATTTCGAGAGAGCCATGGAGAAGGAGATTACGGCCATGTGCGCGTACGCCCACCAACTGATCCCGGACGACGGCTCGAAGTCATTCACCGTCGACAGCAGAAGGCGGCTGAGGATGATCATAGCCGGCATCGGGGTTAAGATGGGGGCACTAATGGGTGCCATGGGCGAATTACGAGCGCAGGGGGCGAAGAGGGAGGCGGCAGTGGAAAGACTCAGGGAAGAGGGAGTAAGAGGGGCAAACGCGTCGAGGGCAACGGGACTTACATATGCGAACGCGGCCAGTATGGGTACCGCGCGGGCGCCGGAGGCAACGACGAGGGCACCGACCGCAGAGACACATACGAAGACACACAGCGTCAGCGTGGTACCGGCGAACGACACAATCACGTCCGACCAAGTGGTTAGGATGCTGAGAGAGAAGGTGAACCCCGCAGCGCATAGGGTGGCCGTCAGGAACATCAGGCGTACGAGGGCGGGAGTGATAGTGGAGTGCACGGGGAAGGAAGGCGCGGAGCGCTTGGCGAAGGCGATCGGAACGACGACGGAGGGCGCGCTACAGGGAAGGGAGGTTAAAAAGGGAATACCACGCGTGCTACTGAGGAAGGTGGACAAGGAACTCGACAAGGAGGAAATCATGCGGAGGATCGTCGAGAATAACGGGGACTTGGTAGCGAGCAGAGGGGGGGTAGAAGCGTTCGCGGGGGAGATTAGGGAAAGGTTCAGGCAGGGAGGGAGGGGCCATAACCCATTCGTTGATATAATATACGAGGTGCACCCGGAGCTGAGGAAGGCCATCGTGGGGAAGGAGCTGTCGCTGGGGTGGAGCAGCGCCTGGGTCGAGGACCACATTTCGCTGTTGTATTGTTACAGGTGCTGGGGTCTGGGGCACATGGCCAGGAATTGTAAGGATGAGGTGGAGTCGTGCGGCAGGTGCGGGGAAAAGGGGCACAGGCGGATCAACTGTCCGGCCGACGAACCGAAATGTAGCATGTGCACAAGGGTGAACGAGGGAAGACGCGTAAAGCTGGATACGCGACACGAGACGCTGCACCCGGGCTGCGAGGCTATGGGACAGTATAGGAGAGGAGTCGAATCCAGGATAGATTATGGATAGGGAGGGCAGCCACTCGCTCGCTGAGGGGGAACCGCGAAGGGAGGAGGGAAGGGGGGTCCCGCCCATCAGGCTGGCCCAAATAAACCTCGGACGGGGGAAAGCAGCGACCAACAATTTGGTCAAGATACTAAAAACGGAGCGGATCGACGTGTGCCTCATCCAGGAACCGCACGTAAGATTCGGCAAGGTGATCGGCATACCGGCCGAGTACGAGGTCATCTGCGGGGCGAACGGAGGAGCGAAGGCGTGCATCGTGCATCATCGGGACGGGATAGCGTCCACGTGGATCGCTCAACACACGAGCGAGAACATCGCGGCAGCCGAGATCAGAACGCTCCGCGGAGGGATGACGCTCAACGTAGTGTCGGTCTACTTGCCACCGGGAGGGGGAGAGGAAAGGAACGACGAACTGGTGACGGCACTGGACGCGGTGATCGAAGGAGTCGGAGCGGACGGGGGAAAACGGGCAGTTATAGCGGGCGACTTCAACGCGAAGCACCCACTGTGGGGCGGGAACACCGAAGACGCGAGGGGCGTCAGAGTGGCAGAGATGGTTGAGGGCAGGAGCCTGGTGGTATGTAATGAGCCCGGCGAGCCGACGTTCGTGGGACCGGCCGGAACCAGCCACATCGACATCACCCTTGGCACCGAGGAGGTTTTCAACGCGACCGAGAATTGGAGCGTCAGCGAACTGGAGACTCTGTCGGACCACAGGCTGATCACGTGGGAGATCTACGGGAACGATGGGCCACTCCGCGGCTATGAAGTGCACCGATACTGCACCAAGAGGGCGGACTGGGAAGCGTTCGACGAAGCGTACGGGGAGGAAGCGCGAGCGGTCGGGGAAATGATGGAACGCGCGGGCGCGAACGTTGAGGAGTGCGCGGCGACATTAAATCGGGCGGTCGAGAAAGCGTGCGAGGTTTCCATGCCCAGGAAGAGAAGGTACAGGAAGAGCGTGCCGTGGTGGTCGCCACAACTTACGGAAAAGAGGAGGGAGGTGAACCGGCTTAGCCGCAGAGCCCGCAGACCGTCGGCAATCCCCGGGAGGCGGGAGCTCAGGCAGGTAGAGTACCGTACCGCCCGAAATGAGTACAAGGAACTGATCGAGAGGACCAGGACCGAGCGGTGGAAGGAGTATTGCACCGTCAATACCGAAAAGGACCCCTGGGGCACCGCCTACAGGATCCTGAGAGGTAAACGGGAGGGGACGAAGTCCACCGGGACGGTCAGGAGAGCGGACGGAACGACGACGACTGGAGCGCTGGACACGGCGGAGGCCCTCTTGGAGGCATTCTTCCCCGCAGACGACCGGAGGACGGACATGCCGGTTCACCGTGCGATCCGCAGGGCGCACGAGGCACGGACGGAGGGAGCGCCCGACGACAGGAGGATCGAAAAGGGGGAGATCCGTAGGGCACTTGGGAGAATGGACGCGAGGAAGGCCCCGGGCAGGGACGGAATAACGGCGGACGCGGCGAGGAGGGCGTTCGAAGCGACACCCGACCTATGGGAAAAACTATTCAACAACTGCTTAGACTACGGCCGATTTCCGGAATGTTGGAAAGTGCACTCGATGAGGTTCATCCGGAAACCAGGAAGGGACGACCCCCAGGACCCTGGGACCTACAGACCGATCAGCCTCCTCCCCGTCATAGGGAAGGCTCTGGATCGAATAGTGGCGACGAGACTGGAGTTCCACCTTAACGCCAGGGACGAGATGAGCGGCAGCCAGTACGGCTTCACATCGGGGAAGACCACCGTCGATGCCATCTCGAGAGCGGTCCGGAGCATCAAGAACGTGAGGGCGAGGGGAGAGTACTGCACGGCGGTGTCCTTGGACATAAGGGGAGCGTTCGATAACGCGTGGGTCCCAGCGATCACCTGGGAAATGCAGAGGCTGGAAACCCCGAGGAACCTCATCGAGATCGCGAAGGACTATTTTAGGAACAGAAAGGCCAGGGTGTCGCTTCTAAACGACGAGGCGGAGAGACGAGTAGAGAGGGGATGCCCCCAGGGCAGCTGCGCGGGACCAGTATACTGGAAAATAGTGTACAACACTATATTCAGGGTGGCGCTGCCAGCGGGCTGCGAAATCATAGGATACGCGGACGACACGCTATTAATAGTCGGGGCCGCGCAGTACAAGGCACTGAAGACGCGCACGAACGAAGCGCTTCACGCACTCGGGGAATGGGCCAGCGAATTTAAACTCGAATTCAGCGCTAGAAAATCCGAAGCGGTTTTCTTCGGGAAAAACGTGCGGCAGCAGAGACCGTCGTTTAAGCTGGGGGCGGGTCGGGTTCATTGCAAGGATAGTATTCGGTATCTTGGGATAGTAATCGACAATCGGTTGAACTGGAAAGAGCATGTGCGCTACGCTAGTAACAAGGGGAAACGGATAGGGAACAGGATAGCGGCCGCGGCCAGACTAACCTGGGGCTTGAAGGGGAGGGCGCTAAAAATAGTTTACGAGGGCGCGATACAACCGGCCATGCTCTACGGAGCGTCGATATGGGCGGAGGGTTGCAAGGTTAGGGAGGCGCGGGCGCTGTTGAGCGCACAGAGGACGCTTGTCGTCAGAGCCGCGCAAGCGCACCGGACGGTCTCCACGGAGGCCGCACTTGTATTAGCTAATGTACTGCCGATTGATTTACTGTTGCAGGAGCTCGAGCGAAGGGCCAAGGCGAAAGAGGGAGGAGGCGGCGGAGAGGCGGTGATGCGGTCCATCGGCTACGAAGGGAGAGTGATGGAGAGGAAGGGGACCATCCACGACCTGGGGCACCCGGCGGAATCGGCGCGGGAGCGATCCTTCTCCGAAGGCGAGGACGGAGCGGCCAACCGGAGGTTCTACACCGACGGGTCGGCATCGGAGGGCGGCGCGGGTGCGGCGTTCGTCGTCTGCGTCGGCGGCGTCGAGACGGGATTCGGGAAGAGGAGAATGGGGATCGGGAGCACCGCATTCCAATGCGAGCTGATGGGAGTGATGGGAGCGTTGGACCGCATCACGGCAGACGGAAGCGCGGAGGAGGCGGCGATTCTGTGCGACTCCAGGGCGGCACTGCAGGCGATCTGCGGAACGGGCGGAAGACCCACCGAGCTGGTCTCGGCGGTGATTCGGAAGCTAAGGGAAGCGGAGACGATGACCGGGGTGACGCTGCACTGGGTCAAGGGCCACGCCGGATCAGACGGAAACGAGAGGGCCGACCAACTGGCCAGAGAGGCGGCGACGGATCACGACCTACCGGTGTGCTACGACAGGCTGCCAGAATGCCGCATCAAGCGTGCGCTGAGGGCCAGGACCGTTGACGCGTGGGACGGTAGATGGAGAAGGGCCGAAACGGGCCGACTCACGGCGGCGTTTATTCCGAGCATCCGACGAAGGAGGGAAGAGGACGTGCCAGGGCCGCTCGACTACCGAGCCGTACAGCTCGTCACGGGGCATGGCAACCTCAACGCGTACCTGTGCCGGTTCGGGAGAAGAGCGAGGGGCACGGACGCCTGCGAGTGCGGGGACGGCATTGAGGACGCGGCACACGTGGTCTTCCGATGCCGGCTCGAGGAGGGTCACAGAAACGCGGCGGACGCCAGATTGGTCGCCAGAGGCCTGCGCTGGCCGCGGGACCTCGCGACGGTCACCGAAATGGCCGAGGAAGGAGAGTGGTGGGAGGAGCTGCGCAGATTCGCCGGGACGGTGGAACGACTACGCAACGTGCGGGGCGGGCGGTAGAGCGCGAGTGCGAGCGCGAGGGCGCGAGTGCGAGTGAGTGAGAGCGGGGCGGGGGCGGAGGACCGACCGGGGGAGCGGAACGCGTAGACTTAAGAGACGCAGGGGCGACGAGAGGAGCGCGGAAGCGACCGACCAGTGCGCGGGTACGGCGCAATGCGACAATAGGCTAAGGGTAGGCAAGGGGGGGCGCAGGTATGCTGCGCACATCCTGCGGGGAAGTGGCGCCAGGGCGACCCCGCATGATTATCGAGTAGGATAAGTAACCGTAAGTTAACCTTAGGGCAAAGGGGCGTATTGCGAAGCGCACAACCCCCGGGGAGCCCGCGGTGTCTATGGGGCCCACGGAGGTTTAGAGTAGGTAGATGTGTACGAGGCAGGGGAACATAGGGGCGGAGACGCACAAAACCCCGGCGGCTTGAGAGCGTTGATCGTGCGGCACGTCTGAGGGATCGGGGTTTTTAGTTAAGGCTACGGTAAGCGCGCACACCGACTCGGCTGGCGCCACGTGCCGCGGCAGCCGGGGAGGTAGATAGGGTAAGGTAGCATAACGGGCATAGGTATGTACAACCCCCGCTCGGGCGGCCACGGCTCACGCCGGAAGGATCCCAATCGGGCGGTTTAGCCGTAAGATAAGGATTGGCGGGCTCGGGAATCACTCGGGCCAAACGACCGAGTCTGCGAACACCGACGCAGGCGGGGCCGCCTAGGTAGACGTAGGCTGGGTTAGGAATACCGATAGGGAACAGGCAGGGGGGGCAGTCGCCCCCGGGCTTCACTCGGGAGCGCTGCGCTAGCAGCCGAAGGGAACGTACAAGCGCCGTACGGGCCTAACCGGCTTAGGAGTAAGGTAGGGACGGAGGGGGCTTCACCCGCAGGGGACGGCATACCGGACTGTGGATGCCGCCCGGAGAGGACTAAGTAGGGCTCGACATTTAGAGAATAGGACAGGTAGGGAAGGGTGCCGCACGGGCACACAACGCGGCAGGGGACCGCCTAGCGACCCCCACCGTGTTTAGACAATGTATTAGGATAAATAGGGTAAACGTAAGTAGCAAGTAAGTAGGATAGAGCATGGAACGAGTTTGTAACTCACGAGCGAAAGAGATTGTGATGCGATGTAGATGTTAGAGCGTGTGAATCACAGAACATGTGGGAAAGAACGGAGCGTGGGCGCATGTGCGCACGCAAGAATGGGGAGGAGTGAACGAGGAGGTATGCCCGCTTACGAGTGTAAAGCGGACATACAAACCAAAAAACAAAAGGAGAAGGGTGCCGTCGAGGTTAAGGGGCTTGGAGCATAAGGCTGGGGAGATGTGGAGCATCAGAATCAAAAAATTGGAACAAAGAACAGACAATGGCACCCCGCCCCCTAAATGTTTAGGTAATAAGGTAGCGCGTAAGGCAGGAGCATTATAAAAAACGAGGATGTGATCGACATAGCCACGGGATGACGAATGTTTGCACCTGGGGGAATGTCGGCAAAATACATGTATGTAAAATGTCGAGAATTGTATCAAAAATAAACATTGTATTGTATTGTATTGTATTGTCCTGAGTTACCAACGCCTTTTCTGGTTTCCAATGAGCGTCGATTTGGGCGCTTTAACTTCGCGTTTGGTTCATCCCACAGCGCCAGTTCTGCTTACCAAAAATGGCCCACTTGGCACTCTAGATCCGATCTCGCGGCTTCGTGTGTCGGGCAAGCCGGAGATCTCACACATTTAAAGTTTGAGAATAGGTTGAGGTCGTTTCGACCCCGATTCGCTCTAATCATTCGCTTTACCGCATGAGACTCTTATCTCGAGCGAGCGCCAGCTATCCTAAGGGAAACTTCGGAGGGAACCAGCTACTAGACGGTTCGATTGGTCTTTCGCCCCTATACCCAGTTCTGACGATCGATTTGCACGTCAGAATCGCTGCGGACCTCCATCAGGGTTTCCCCTGACTTCGTCCTGACCAGGCATAGTTCACCATCTTTCGGGTCCCAGCGCGCGCGCTAGAGGTGCGCCTCCGGCACCGAACGACGACGACGAGCGCGAACTCGCCGAACGCGACGGTGCCTGGCGGAGACGCCCCGGGAGTGCGGGGCCGCTCGATCGTGCCGGCGGCCCATCCTCCCCACGGTCGACGGGATGCGGACGCGCAAACGCCCGCCCCCGGTCGTCCTTCGCTTTCGCTTCGCCTTTGGGTTTAGTAGTTTGCTCCCATTGACTCGCGCGCACGTTGGACTCCTTGGTCCGTGTTTCAAGACGGGTCCTGAAGACGCCCGAAGCAAAAGCGTCGCCGACGATCGGACGTCGGTGTGTGCGAGCACACGCCCGAGACCTACCGCCGCGGCGCGCCGCCTCCGCTAGGAGGGGCGTCGGCCGCGACGGCGTCGGGCGCGCCGCGAAGGCGCACCGCCGAACGAACGCATCGGTCTGTGTTTGAGTGCCGCGTCGGGCGTGCCGAGCGCCTATTTGAGGGCGCGGCGGGTTCGAGGGGCAACGCAAAGACGACGGGAACGAGTCCCGCCGCGCCGCCTCGAGCTTCCCGCGCGTCCCCTTCCTGCGTCGGCGACTCCCAACGGGTCGCGACGTCCTACCGGCCGAGAAGTGCACGCCGCCGCCGCATCGCCCGCGGCGCCGGACGCTGTATCTCGGCTTTCGATCTTTCGGGTTCCTCAGGTTTACCCCCGAACGGTTTCACGTACTCTTGAACTCTCTCTTCAAAGTTCTTTTCAACTTTCCCTCGCGGTACTTGTTCGCTATCGGTCTCGTGGTCGTATTTAGCCTTAGATGGAGTTTACCACCTGCTTAGGGCTGCAATCCCGAGCAACCCGACTCTAGGGAGAGATCCGACCCGACGCCGGGCGGCGGTCCTACGGGCCTGGCACCCTCTGCGGGTGGTTCGGCCTCTTTCAAGAAGGACTTGGACGCGCCGCTGTCGCGACGTCGGGACTTGCGGACCCTCCTTAACGCCACATTTCCCGATCGGCCCTCGCGGACCGTGGGATTCGGCGCTGGGCTCCTCCCTGTTCGCTCGCCGCTACTGAGGGAATCCTTGTTAGTTTCTTTTCCTCCGCTTAGTAATATGCTTAAGTTCGGCGGGTGATCTCGCCCGAACTGAGGTCGTCTATTTGTATTTATTTATAGATCCTTTGGATCGTTTTGCTTTGTGGCGTCGGCGCGCGCGCGGCTCGAAGAAACGAACCGAGCGCGCGCGCCCCCGCCGCGAAAGTACACCGAACGCGAGATGATCGCGCGGCCGCCGAACGACGAACGTCTCTCCGTATCTCCCTCTACTATGACACGTCGCGTCGACGGCGGCCGCAAGCGAAACCCGCGCCGCATCGCCATCGGTGCACCCTCGCGCGCGAATGGTCGTCGGTGCGAGGCGCGGACGACGCAACGGCGAGACCGCTGCGCGCCCGTACCGTCGGCTCCGGCTTATCTCGAGGAGACGCGAGAAGAGGCTCGCGCACGTAGAGGCGGGCGGGTGGTCGTCTCTCCCCCACCTCCCGCTCTACTACTATGCACCTCTCTCCTCGCGACGCTCCCAAACGTCGCAGTCGCCGCGCGCCAACTCGCTCCGGCGGGACGACTGCAGTCTTTAAGGACAGGGCGGGGGGGACGCGCTTTGCCAAGTGGCGCGCCGCAAACCCCGCTGCCTCTTTAGAGGACGACCCTCAGCCTGACGTGGTCCAGGAACGCCGGAGCGTTTCCCGGACCGCAATGTGCGTTCGAATTGTCGATGTTCGTGTGTCCTGCAGTTCACACTACGACGCGCATTTAGCTGCGTTCTTCATCGACCCACGAGCCGAGTGATCCACCGTTCGAGGTAGTCTTTCTTTCTACTCTCTCTCTATATTATGTATGTAGGATACGTAAATTAGGTGTTTCAAAAAAAAAAAAAGTGTCGGGGCGGCGTGCGCGAGCAAGCAAGTACATTTAACGCCAAGAAGTACTCGCTCGCCCGCCCAGCCGCACTCACACTAATCGAGGGCGACTCTCTCCGCGCCTCTGAACGTTTGCTGTGCGTGTGTGCGCGCTTTGCGATCGGGGCGAGGGCTTCGGAGGCCGCGAGATCGCTACCTGCTCGAAACCCCACCTGCCGACTGCCGACGAGGGGCGCACGGACGGGGAGCTCGCCTCCCTCGACCGGCCTGAGCCCGGGAGAACGATCCGTTCGTCGCCACTCTCGTCAAGTCTCTCTCTCTCTTATATAAATATATTATATACGGTTCTCTAGATAAAGAACTAGCGTTGCGCCAACAACGAAGAACTTTAATGATCCTTCCGCAGGTTCACCTACGGAAACCTTGTTACGACTTTTACTTCCTCTAAACGATCAAGTTCGGTCGACTTTCCGGCGCGTCCGTCGACCTTTAGGGCGGACGGGCGTCGGTCCGAAGACCTCGCTAAATCGTTCGATCGGTAGTAGCGACGGGCGGTGTGTACAAAGGGCAGGGACGTAATCAACGCGAGCTTATGACTCGCGCTTACTGGGAATTCCTCGTTCATGGGGAAGAATTTCAAGCCCCAATCCCTAGCACGAAGGAGTTTCAGCGGATTACCCGGTCCTCTCGGACGAGGGCTATCTGCGCACACGCTGATTCCTTCAGTGTAGCGCGCGTGCGGCCCAGGACATCTAAGGGCATCACAGACCTGTTATTGCTCTCTATAGCGCGGCTTCGAGCCGCTTGTCCCTCTAAGAAGATATGTTTGTCCGCAGACAGTGTAAGAACCGAGCGCTCGTGCTACCGTCGCGCGCGCGCGACCCCCGTCGCTCCGACGCGGCCGCTGAGCGACCGGACGGCGACGTACGCCTCGCACCGGGGCGCGAGACGCCGAGGGACGTTTGACCGCGCGGGAGGCACGCGAGGAACGCCGGCCTTCGAGATGCCTGTGTGTGACCGAACGACGACGACACGACGACGACGCGACGACGACGACGCGCGAGGCGTGTCGACGCGCGCGCGCGTGCGCCTTCGTCCGTTCTTTCGGCTATTAAGCAGGACAGAGTCTCGTTCGTTATCGGAATTAACCAGACAAATCGCTCCACCAACTAAGAACGGCCATGCACCACCACCCACCGAATCAAGAAAGAGCTCTCAATCTGTCAATCCTTCCGGTGTCCGGGCCTGGTGAGGTTTCCCGTGTTCCTCGGTTAATTTGACTCATTTATTGTCAGCTCGTCTCCCCCGGATAGCTGAAGCTAATAACCGGGGGTTATTCTTCCCGGGGTGTGACGTCTGACATTTATTGTTTACAATTGCTACAACTAATCTAATTAATTTGACTCAACACGGGAAACCTCACCAGGCCCGGACACCGGAAGGATTGACAGATTGAGAGCTCTTTCTTGATTCGGTGGGTGGTGGTGCATGGCCGTTCTTAGTTGGTGGAGCGATTTGTCTGGTTAATTCCGATAACGAACGAGACTCTGTCCTGCTTAATAGCCGAAAGAACGGACGAAGGCGCACGCGCGCGCGCGTCGACACGCCTCGCGCGTCGTCGTCGTCGCGTCGTCGTCGTGTCGTCGTCGTTCGGTCACACACAGGCATCTCGAAGGCCGGCGTTCCTCGCGTGCCTCCCGCGCGGTCAAACGTCCCTCGGCGTCTCGCGCCCCGGTGCGAGGCGTACGTCGCCGTCCGGTCGCTCAGCGGCCGCGTCGGAGCGACGGGGGTCGCGCGCGCGCGACGGTAGCACGAGCGCTCGGTTCTTACACTGTCTGCGGACAAACATATCTTCTTAGAGGGACAAGCGGCTCGAAGCCGCGCTATAGAGAGCAATAACAGGTCTGTGATGCCCTTAGATGTCCTGGGCCGCACGCGCGCTACACTGAAGGAATCAGCGTGTGCGCAGATAGCCCTCGTCCGAGAGGACCGGGTAATCCGCTGAAACTCCTTCGTGCTAGGGATTGGGGCTTGAAATTCTTCCCCATGAACGAGGAATTCCCAGTAAGCGCGAGTCATAAGCTCGCGTTGATTACGTCCCTGCCCTTTGTACACACCGCCCGTCGCTACTACCGATCGAACGATTTAGCGAGGTCTTCGGACCGACGCCCGTCCGCCCTAAAGGTCGACGGACGCGCCGGAAAGTCGACCGAACTTGATCGTTTAGAGGAAGTAAAAGTCGTAACAAGGTTTCCGTAGGTGAACCTGCGGAAGGATCATTAAAGTTCTTCGTTGTTGGCGCAACGCTAGTTCTTTATCTAGAGAACCGTATATAATATATTTATATAAGAGAGAGAGAGACTTGACGAGAGTGGCGACGAACGGATCGTTCTCCCGGGCTCAGGCCGGTCGAGGGAGGCGAGCTCCCCGTCCGTGCGCCCCTCGTCGGCAGTCGGCAGGTGGGGTTTCGAGCAGGTAGCGATCTCGCGGCCTCCGAAGCCCTCGCCCCGATCGCAAAGCGCGCACACACGCACAGCAAACGTTCAGAGGCGCGGAGAGAGTCGCCCTCGATTAGTGTGAGTGCGGCTGGGCGGGCGAGCGAGTACTTCTTGGCGTTAAATGTACTTGCTTGCTCGCGCACGCCGCCCCGACACTTTTTTTTTTTTTGAAACACCTAATTTACGTATCCTACATACATAATATAGAGAGAGAGTAGAAAGAAAGACTACCTCGAACGGTGGATCACTCGGCTCGTGGGTCGATGAAGAACGCAGCTAAATGCGCGTCGTAGTGTGAACTGCAGGACACACGAACATCGACAATTCGAACGCACATTGCGGTCCGGGAAACGCTCCGGCGTTCCTGGACCACGTCAGGCTGAGGGTCGTCCTCTAAAGAGGCAGCGGGGTTTGCGGCGCGCCACTTGGCAAAGCGCGTCCCCCCCGCCCTGTCCTTAAAGACTGCAGTCGTCCCGCCGGAGCGAGTTGGCGCGCGGCGACTGCGACGTTTGGGAGCGTCGCGAGGAGAGAGGTGCATAGTAGTAGAGCGGGAGGTGGGGGAGAGACGACCACCCGCCCGCCTCTACGTGCGCGAGCCTCTTCTCGCGTCTCCTCGAGATAAGCCGGAGCCGACGGTACGGGCGCGCAGCGGTCTCGCCGTTGCGTCGTCCGCGCCTCGCACCGACGACCATTCGCGCGCGAGGGTGCACCGATGGCGATGCGGCGCGGGTTTCGCTTGCGGCCGCCGTCGACGCGACGTGTCATAGTAGAGGGAGATACGGAGAGACGTTCGTCGTTCGGCGGCCGCGCGATCATCTCGCGTTCGGTGTACTTTCGCGGCGGGGGCGCGCGCGCTCGGTTCGTTTCTTCGAGCCGCGCGCGCGCCGACGCCACAAAGCAAAACGATCCAAAGGATCTATAAATAAATACAAATAGACGACCTCAGTTCGGGCGAGATCACCCGCCGAACTTAAGCATATTACTAAGCGGAGGAAAAGAAACTAACAAGGATTCCCTCAGTAGCGGCGAGCGAACAGGGAGGAGCCCAGCGCCGAATCCCACGGTCCGCGAGGGCCGATCGGGAAATGTGGCGTTAAGGAGGGTCCGCAAGTCCCGACGTCGCGACAGCGGCGCGTCCAAGTCCTTCTTGAAAGAGGCCGAACCACCCGCAGAGGGTGCCAGGCCCGTAGGACCGCCGCCCGGCGTCGGGTCGGATCTCTCCCTAGAGTCGGGTTGCTCGGGATTGCAGCCCTAAGCAGGTGGTAAACTCCATCTAAGGCTAAATACGACCACGAGACCGATAGCGAACAAGTACCGCGAGGGAAAGTTGAAAAGAACTTTGAAGAGAGAGTTCAAGAGTACGTGAAACCGTTCGGGGGTAAACCTGAGGAACCCGAAAGATCGAAAGCCGAGATACAGCGTCCGGCGCCGCGGGCGATGCGGCGGCGGCGTGCACTTCTCGGCCGGTAGGACGTCGCGACCCGTTGGGAGTCGCCGACGCAGGAAGGGGACGCGCGGGAAGCTCGAGGCGGCGCGGCGGGACTCGTTCCCGTCGTCTTTGCGTTGCCCCTCGAACCCGCCGCGCCCTCAAATAGGCGCTCGGCACGCCCGACGCGGCACTCAAACACAGACCGATGCGTTCGTTCGGCGGTGCGCCTTCGCGGCGCGCCCGACGCCGTCGCGGCCGACGCCCCTCCTAGCGGAGGCGGCGCGCCGCGGCGGTAGGTCTCGGGCGTGTGCTCGCACACACCGACGTCCGATCGTCGGCGACGCTTTTGCTTCGGGCGTCTTCAGGACCCGTCTTGAAACACGGACCAAGGAGTCCAACGTGCGCGCGAGTCAATGGGAGCAAACTACTAAACCCAAAGGCGAAGCGAAAGCGAAGGACGACCGGGGGCGGGCGTTTGCGCGTCCGCATCCCGTCGACCGTGGGGAGGATGGGCCGCCGGCACGATCGAGCGGCCCCGCACTCCCGGGGCGTCTCCGCCAGGCACCGTCGCGTTCGGCGAGTTCGCGCTCGTCGTCGTCGTTCGGTGCCGGAGGCGCACCTCTAGCGCGCGCGCTGGGACCCGAAAGATGGTGAACTATGCCTGGTCAGGACGAAGTCAGGGGAAACCCTGATGGAGGTCCGCAGCGATTCTGACGTGCAAATCGATCGTCAGAACTGGGTATAGGGGCGAAAGACCAATCGAACCGTCTAGTAGCTGGTTCCCTCCGAAGTTTCCCTTAGGATAGCTGGCGCTCGCTCGAGATAAGAGTCTCATGCGGTAAAGCGAATGATTAGAGCGAATCGGGGTCGAAACGACCTCAACCTATTCTCAAACTTTAAATGTGTGAGATCTCCGGCTTGCCCGACACACGAAGCCGCGAGATCGGATCTAGAGTGCCAAGTGGGCCATTTTTGGTAAGCAGAACTGGCGCTGTGGGATGAACCAAACGCGAAGTTAAAGCGCCCAAATCGACGCTCATTGGAAACCAGAAAAGGCGTTGGTAACTCAGGACAGCAGGACGGTGACCATGGAGGTCGGAATCCGCTAAGGAGTGTGTAACAACTCACCTGCCGAAGTTACCAGCCCTGAAAATGGATGGCGCTTAAGCGTCGTGCTTATACTTCGCCGTTGGCGGCAAGCGCGTCGCGCCCTCGGGCGCGGCGCAAAGAGAGGCCCCGACGAGTAGGGGGGTCGCGACGGTGAGCGCAGAAGGACCGGGCGTGAGCCCGTCTGGAGCCGCCGTCGGCGCAGATCTTGGTGGTAGTAGCAAATACTTCAGCGAGCACCTGGAGGACTGACGTGGAGAAGGGTTTCGTGTGAACAGCAGTTGCACACGAGTCAGTCGATCCTAAGCCGCTAGGCGAAAGCCGACGTCGATGAGGCGCGTACACGCGAGATCGACGACACGCCGCCGTACGCGGCGACGACGCACGCGTCACGCGTGTCGCGCGTTCGGACGACTAAACACGCGCGCAAGAGTGCACGTACGCTCGTCGCTCGACGACGCAGCGTACAACACACACCGCGTGTTGGGTCTCGCGCGCGCGCGCGCGCACGCACGCACGAGAACGTGCCGCGCCCGTACCGGCAGCAGTAGTTGTACGTATCATGTCGCGCCTCAGGGGCGAAAGGGAATGCGGTTCCTATTCCGCAACCCGGCAACGGAACCGCCACTATTCGGGCCCTCATCTGAGAGTTCGTCTGGGTAACCTAAAACGACCCGGAGACGCCGTCGGGAGGTCCGGGAAGAGTTTTCTTTTCTGCATGAGCGTTCGAGATCCATGGAAGCCCATAGCGGGGAGATATGGTTCGGAACGCGAAGAGCACCGCAATTGCCGCGGTGTCCGGATCGTCCCCTCGGACCTTGAAAATCCGGGAGAGGGCTACGAGGAGCGACCGTGCCGGCTCGTACCCATATCCGCAGCCGGTCTCCAAGGTGAATAGCCTCTAGTCGATAGAATAATGTAGGTAAGGGAAGTCGGCAAATTAGATCCGTAACTTCGGGACAAGGATTGGCTCTGAGGGCCGGGGCGCGTCGGGCTTGGCGCGGCAGCGGACGACGGCCAAAGACCGGGACCGAGTTAGGCGGCGTCCGTCTCACTAGCGGGGGCGTTCGTCGATCCGACCTCGGTACCGCGTTCGCAGGCCGCCCGCGAAAACGTCAAGCTGCGGGGCCCCGCGCTAGCGTTCGGAGACTCCGGCGGTAGGTTCGCTTCGCGGCGTTCCGGAACCGGTCCCTCTCCGTCTCGCGACGCTCGGGACGTTACCCCTTCGACCGCCGACAAACGACCGACTCAGAACTGGCACGGACAAGGGGAATCCGACTGTCTAATTAAAACAAAGCATTGCGATGGCCCCAAAGGGTGTTGACGCAATGTGATTTCTGCCCAGTGCTCTGAATGTCAACGTGAAGAGATTCAAGCAAGCGCGGGTAAACGGCAGGAGTAACTATGACTCTTTTAAGAGTCATAGTCATAGTTACTCCTGCCGTTTACCCGCGCTTGCTTGAATCTCTTCACGTTGACATTCAGAGCACTGGGCAGAAATCACATTGCGTCAACACCCTTTGGGGCCATCGCAATGCTTTGTTTTAATTAGACAGTCGGATTCCCCTTGTCCGTGCCAGTTCTGAGTCGGTCGTTTGTCGGCGGTCGAAGGGGTAACGTCCCGAGCGTCGCGAGACGGAGAGGGACCGGTTCCGGAACGCCGCGAAGCGAACCTACCGCCGGAGTCTCCGAACGCTAGCGCGGGGCCCCGCAGCTTGACGTTTTCGCGGGCGGCCTGCGAACGCGGTACCGAGGTCGGATCGACGAACGCCCCCGCTAGTGAGACGGACGCCGCCTAACTCGGTCCCGGTCTTTGGCCGTCGTCCGCTGCCGCGCCAAGCCCGACGCGCCCCGGCCCTCAGAGCCAATCCTTGTCCCGAAGTTACGGATCTAATTTGCCGACTTCCCTTACCTACATTATTCTATCGACTAGAGGCTATTCACCTTGGAGACCGGCTGCGGATATGGGTACGAGCCGGCACGGTCGCTCCTCGTAGCCCTCTCCCGGATTTTCAAGGTCCGAGGGGACGATCCGGACACCGCGGCAATTGCGGTGCTCTTCGCGTTCCGAACCATATCTCCCCGCTATGGGCTTCCATGGATCTCGAACGCTCATGCAGAAAAGAAAACTCTTCCCGGACCTCCCGACGGCGTCTCCGGGTCGTTTTAGGTTACCCAGACGAACTCTCAGATGAGGGCCCGAATAGTGGCGGTTCCGTTGCCGGGTTGCGGAATAGGAACCGCATTCCCTTTCGCCCCTGAGGCGCGACATGATACGTACAACTACTGCTGCCGGTACGGGCGCGGCACGTTCTCGTGCGTGCGTGCGCGCGCGCGCGCGCGAGACCCAACACGCGGTGTGTGTTGTACGCTGCGTCGTCGAGCGACGAGCGTACGTGCACTCTTGCGCGCGTGTTTAGTCGTCCGAACGCGCGACACGCGTGACGCGTGCGTCGTCGCCGCGTACGGCGGCGTGTCGTCGATCTCGCGTGTACGCGCCTCATCGACGTCGGCTTTCGCCTAGCGGCTTAGGATCGACTGACTCGTGTGCAACTGCTGTTCACACGAAACCCTTCTCCACGTCAGTCCTCCAGGTGCTCGCTGAAGTATTTGCTACTACCACCAAGATCTGCGCCGACGGCGGCTCCAGACGGGCTCACGCCCGGTCCTTCTGCGCTCACCGTCGCGACCCCCCTACTCGTCGGGGCCTCTCTTTGCGCCGCGCCCGAGGGCGCGACGCGCTTGCCGCCAACGGCGAAGTATAAGCACGACGCTTAAGCGCCATCCATTTTCAGGGCTGGTAACTTCGGCAGGTGAGTTGTTACACACTCCTTAGCGGATTCCGACCTCCATGGTCACCGTCCTGCTGTCCTGAGTTACCAACGCCTTTTCTGGTTTCCAATGAGCGTCGATTTGGGCGCTTTAACTTCGCGTTTGGTTCATCCCACAGCGCCAGTTCTGCTTACCAAAAATGGCCCACTTGGCACTCTAGATCCGATCTCGCGGCTTCGTGTGTCGGGCAAGCCGGAGATCTCACACATTTAAAGTTTGAGAATAGGTTGAGGTCGTTTCGACCCCGATTCGCTCTAATCATTCGCTTTACCGCATGAGACTCTTATCTCGAGCGAGCGCCAGCTATCCTAAGGGAAACTTCGGAGGGAACCAGCTACTAGACGGTTCGATTGGTCTTTCGCCCCTATACCCAGTTCTGACGATCGATTTGCACGTCAGAATCGCTGCGGACCTCCATCAGGGTTTCCCCTGACTTCGTCCTGACCAGGCATAGTTCACCATCTTTCGGGTCCCAGCGCGCGCGCTAGAGGTGCGCCTCCGGCACCGAACGACGACGACGAGCGCGAACTCGCCGAACGCGACGGTGCCTGGCGGAGACGCCCCGGGAGTGCGGGGCCGCTCGATCGTGCCGGCGGCCCATCCTCCCCACGGTCGACGGGATGCGGACGCGCAAACGCCCGCCCCGGTCGTCCTTCGCTTTCGCTTCGCCTTTGGGTTTAGTAGTTTGCTCCCATTGACTCGCGCGCACGTTGGACTCCTTGGTCCGTGTTTCAAGACGGGTCCTGAAGACGCCCGAAGCAAAAGCGTCGCCGACGATCGGACGTCGGTGTGTGCGAGCACACGCCCGAGACCTACCGCCGCGGCGCGCCGCCTCCGCTAGGAGGGGCGTCGGCCGCGACGGCGTCGGGCGCGCCGCGAAGGCGCACCGCCGAACGAACGCATCGGTCTGTGTTTGAGTGCCGCGTCGGGCGTGCCGAGCGCCTATTTGAGGGCGCGGCGGGTTCGAGGGGCAACGCAAAGACGACGGGAACGAGTCCCGCCGCGCCGCCTCGAGCTTCCCGCGCGTCCCCTTCCTGCGTCGGCGACTCCCAACGGGTCGCGACGTCCTACCGGCCGAGAAGTGCACGCCGCCGCCGCATCGCCCGCGGCGCCGGACGCTGTATCTCGGCTTTCGATCTTTCGGGTTCCTCAGGTTTACCCCCGAACGGTTTCACGTACTCTTGAACTCTCTCTTCAAAGTTCTTTTCAACTTTCCCTCGCGGTACTTGTTCGCTATCGGTCTCGTGGTCGTATTTAGCCTTAGATGGAGTTTACCACCTGCTTAGGGCTGCAATCCCGAGCAACCCGACTCTAGGGAGAGATCCGACCCGACGCCGGGCGGCGGTCCTACGGGCCTGGCACCCTCTGCGGGTGGTTCGGCCTCTTTCAAGAAGGACTTGGACGCGCCGCTGTCGCGACGTCGGGACTTGCGGACCCTCCTTAACGCCACATTTCCCGATCGGCCCTCGCGGACCGTGGGATTCGGCGCTGGGCTCCTCCCTGTTCGCTCGCCGCTACTGAGGGAATCCTTGTTAGTTTCTTTTCCTCCGCTTAGTAATATGCTTAAGTTCGGCGGGTGATCTCGCCCGAACTGAGGTCGTCTATTTATTATTTGTAGATCTCGTCGAGATCGTTTTACTTTGTGGCGTCGGCGCGCGCGTGGCTCGAAGAAACGAACCGAGCGCGCGCGCCCCCGCCGCGAAGGTAGACACCGAACGCGAGATGATCGCGCGGCCGCCGAACGACGAACGTCTCTCCGTATCTCTCTCTACTATGACACGTCGCGTCGACGGCGGCCGCAAGCGAAACCCGCGCCGCATCGCCATCGGTGCACCCTCGCGCTATGGTCGTCGGTGCGAGGCGCGGACGACGCAACGGCGAGACCGCTGCGCGCCCGTACCGTCGGCTCCGGCTTATCTCGAGGAGACGCGAGAAGAGGCTCGCGCACGTAGAGGCGGGCGGGTGGTCGTCTCTCCCCCACCTCCCGCTCTACTGTGCACCTCTCCTCGCGACGCTCCCAAACGTCGCAGTCGCCGCGCGCCAACTCGCTCCGGCGGGACGACTGCAGTCTTTAAGGACAGGGCGGGGGGGACGCGCTTTGCCAAGTGGCGCGCCGCAAACCCCGCTGCCTCTTTAGAGGACGACCCTCAGCCTGACGTGGTCCAGGAACGCCGGAGCGTTTCCCGGACCGCAATGTGCGTTCGAATTGTCGATGTTCGTGTGTCCTGCAGTTCACACTACGACGCGCATTTAGCTGCGTTCTTCATCGACCCACGAGCCGAGTGATCCACCGTTCGAGGTGGTCTTTCTTTCTACTCTCTCTCTCTCTATATATATTATGTATGTAGGATACGTAAATTAGGTGTTTCAAAAAAAAAAAAAGTGTCGGGGCGGCGTGCGCGAGCAAGCAAGTACATTTAACGCCAAGAAGTACTCGCTCGCCCGCCCAGCCGCACTCACACTAATCGAGGGCGACTCTCTCCGCGCCTCTGAACGTTTGCTGTGCGTGTGTGCGCGCTTTGCGATCGGGGCGAGGGCTTCGGAGGCCGCGAGATCGCTACCTGCTCGAAACCCCACCTGCCGACTGCCGACGAGGGGCGCACGGACGGGGAGCTCGCCTCCCTCGACCGGCCTGAGCCCGGGAGAACGATCCGTTCGTCGCCACTCTCGTCAAGTCTCTCTCTCTCTTATATAAATATATTATATACGGTTCTCTAGATAAAGAACTAGCGTTGCGCCAACAACGAAGAACTTTAATGATCCTTCCGCAGGTTCACCTACGGAAACCTTGTTACGACTTTTACTTCCTCTAAACGATCAAGTTCGGTCGACTTTCCGGCGCGTCCGTCGACCTTTAGGGCGGACGGGCGTCGGTCCGAAGACCTCGCTAAATCGTTCGATCGGTAGTAGCGACGGGCGGTGTGTACAAAGGGCAGGGACGTAATCAACGCGAGCTTATGACTCGCGCTTACTGGGAATTCCTCGTTCATGGGGAAGAATTTCAAGCCCCAATCCCTAGCACGAAGGAGTTTCAGCGGATTACCCGGTCCTCTCGGACGAGGGCTATCTGCGCACACGCTGATTCCTTCAGTGTAGCGCGCGTGCGGCCCAGGACATCTAAGGGCATCACAGACCTGTTATTGCTCTCTATAGCGCGGCTTCGAGCCGCTTGTCCCTCTAAGAAGATATGTTTGTCCGCAGACAGTGTAAGAACCGAGCGCTCGTGCTACCGTCGCGCGCGCGCGACCCCCGTCGCTCCGACGCGGCCGCTGAGCGACCGGACGGCGACGTACGCCTCGCACCGGGGCGCGAGACGCCGAGGGACGTTTGACCGCGCGGGAGGCACGCGAGGAACGCCGGCCTTCGAGATGCCTGTGTGTGACCGAACGACGACGACACGACGACGACGCGACGACGACGACGCGCGAGGCGTGTCGACGCGCGCGCGCGTGCGCCTTCGTCCGTTCTTTCGGCTATTAAGCAGGACAGAGTCTCGTTCGTTATCGGAATTAACCAGACAAATCGCTCCACCAACTAAGAACGGCCATGCACCACCACCCACCGAATCAAGAAAGAGCTCTCAATCTGTCAATCCTTCCGGTGTCCGGGCCTGGTGAGGTTTCCCGTGTTCCTCGGTTAATTTGACTCATTTATTGTCAGCTCGTCTCCCCCGGATAGCTGAAGCTAATAACCGGGGGTTATTCTTCCCGGGGTGTGACGTCTGACATTTATTGTTTACAATTGCTACAACTAATCTAATTAATTTGACTCAACACGGGAAACCTCACCAGGCCCGGACACCGGAAGGATTGACAGATTGAGAGCTCTTTCTTGATTCGGTGGGTGGTGGTGCATGGCCGTTCTTAGTTGGTGGAGCGATTTGTCTGGTTAATTCCGATAACGAACGAGACTCTGTCCTGCTTAATAGCCGAAAGAACGGACGAAGGCGCACGCGCGCGCGCGTCGACACGCCTCGCGCGTCGTCGTCGTCGCGTCGTCGTCGTGTCGTCGTCGTTCGGTCACACACAGGCATCTCGAAGGCCGGCGTTCCTCGCGTGCCTCCCGCGCGGTCAAACGTCCCTCGGCGTCTCGCGCCCCGGTGCGAGGCGTACGTCGCCGTCCGGTCGCTCAGCGGCCGCGTCGGAGCGACGGGGGTCGCGCGCGCGCGACGGTAGCACGAGCGCTCGGTTCTTACACTGTCTGCGGACAAACATATCTTCTTAGAGGGACAAGCGGCTCGAAGCCGCGCTATAGAGAGCAATAACAGGTCTGTGATGCCCTTAGATGTCCTGGGCCGCACGCGCGCTACACTGAAGGAATCAGCGTGTGCGCAGATAGCCCTCGTCCGAGAGGACCGGGTAATCCGCTGAAACTCCTTCGTGCTAGGGATTGGGGCTTGAAATTCTTCCCCATGAACGAGGAATTCCCAGTAAGCGCGAGTCATAAGCTCGCGTTGATTACGTCCCTGCCCTTTGTACACACCGCCCGTCGCTACTACCGATCGAACGATTTAGCGAGGTCTTCGGACCGACGCCCGTCCGCCCTAAAGGTCGACGGACGCGCCGGAAAGTCGACCGAACTTGATCGTTTAGAGGAAGTAAAAGTCGTAACAAGGTTTCCGTAGGTGAACCTGCGGAAGGATCATTAAAGTTCTTCGTTGTTGGCGCAACGCTAGTTCTTTATCTAGAGAACCGTATATAATATATTTATATAAGAGAGAGAGAGACTTGACGAGAGTGGCGACGAACGGATCGTTCTCCCGGGCTCAGGCCGGTCGAGGGAGGCGAGCTCCCCGTCCGTGCGCCCCTCGTCGGCAGTCGGCAGGTGGGGTTTCGAGCAGGTAGCGATCTCGCGGCCTCCGAAGCCCTCGCCCCGATCGCAAAGCGCGCACACACGCACAGCAAACGTTCAGAGGCGCGGAGAGAGTCGCCCTCGATTAGTGTGAGTGCGGCTGGGCGGGCGAGCGAGTACTTCTTGGCGTTAAATGTACTTGCTTGCTCGCGCACGCCGCCCCGACACTTTTTTTTTTTTTTGAAACACCTAATTTACGTATCCTACATACATAATATAGAGAGAGAGTAGAAAGAAAGACTACCTCGAACGGTGGATCACTCGGCTCGTGGGTCGATGAAGAACGCAGCTAAATGCGCGTCGTAGTGTGAACTGCAGGACACACGAACATCGACAATTCGAACGCACATTGCGGTCCGGGAAACGCTCCGGCGTTCCTGGACCACGTCAGGCTGAGGGTCGTCCTCTAAAGAGGCAGCGGGGTTTGCGGCGCGCCACTTGGCAAAGCGCGTCCCCCCCGCCCTGTCCTTAAAGACTGCAGTCGTCCCGCCGGAGCGAGTTGGCGCGCGGCGACTGCGACGTTTGGGAGCGTCGCGAGGAGAGAGGTGCATAGTAGTAGAGCGGGAGGTGGGGGAGAGACGACCACCCGCCCGCCTCTACGTGCGCGAGCCTCTTCTCGCGTCTCCTCGAGATAAGCCGGAGCCGACGGTACGGGCGCGCAGCGGTCTCGCCGTTGCGTCGTCCGCGCCTCGCACCGACGACCATTCGCGCGCGAGGGTGCACCGATGGCGATGCGGCGCGGGTTTCGCTTGCGGCCGCCGTCGACGCGACGTGTCATAGTAGAGGGAGATACGGAGAGACGTTCGTCGTTCGGCGGCCGCGCGATCATCTCGCGTTCGGTGTACTTTCGCGGCGGGGGCGCGCGCGCTCGGTTCGTTTCTTCGAGCCGCGCGCGCGCCGACGCCACAAAGCAAAACGATCCAAAGGATCTATAAATAAATACAAATAGACGACCTCAGTTCGGGCGAGATCACCCGCCGAACTTAAGCATATTACTAAGCGGAGGAAAAGAAACTAACAAGGATTCCCTCAGTAGCGGCGAGCGAACAGGGAGGAGCCCAGCGCCGAATCCCACGGTCCGCGAGGGCCGATCGGGAAATGTGGCGTTAAGGAGGGTCCGCAAGTCCCGACGTCGCGACAGCGGCGCGTCCAAGTCCTTCTTGAAAGAGGCCGAACCACCCGCAGAGGGTGCCAGGCCCGTAGGACCGCCGCCCGGCGTCGGGTCGGATCTCTCCCTAGAGTCGGGTTGCTCGGGATTGCAGCCCTAAGCAGGTGGTAAACTCCATCTAAGGCTAAATACGACCACGAGACCGATAGCGAACAAGTACCGCGAGGGAAAGTTGAAAAGAACTTTGAAGAGAGAGTTCAAGAGTACGTGAAACCGTTCGGGGGTAAACCTGAGGAACCCGAAAGATCGAAAGCCGAGATACAGCGTCCGGCGCCGCGGGCGATGCGGCGGCGGCGTGCACTTCTCGGCCGGTAGGACGTCGCGACCCGTTGGGAGTCGCCGACGCAGGAAGGGGACGCGCGGGAAGCTCGAGGCGGCGCGGCGGGACTCGTTCCCGTCGTCTTTGCGTTGCCCCTCGAACCCGCCGCGCCCTCAAATAGGCGCTCGGCACGCCCGACGCGGCACTCAAACACAGACCGATGCGTTCGTTCGGCGGTGCGCCTTCGCGGCGCGCCCGACGCCGTCGCGGCCGACGCCCCTCCTAGCGGAGGCGGCGCGCCGCGGCGGTAGGTCTCGGGCGTGTGCTCGCACACACCGACGTCCGATCGTCGGCGACGCTTTTGCTTCGGGCGTCTTCAGGACCCGTCTTGAAACACGACTCTTAAAAGAGTCATAGTTACTCCTGCCGTTTACCCGCGCTTGCTTGAATCTCTTCACGTTGACATTCAGAGCACTGGGCAGAAATCACATTGCGTCAACACCCTTTGGGGCCATCGCAATGCTTTGTTTTAATTAGACAGTCGGATTCCCCTTGTCCGTGCCAGTTCTGAGTCGGTCGTTTGTCGGCGGTCGAAGGGGTAACGTCCCGAGCGTCGCGAGACGGAGAGGGACCGGTTCCGGAACGCCGCGAAGCGAACCTACCGCCGGAGTCTCCGAACGCTAGCGCGGGGCCCCGCAGCTTGACGTTTTCGCGGGCGGCCTGCGAACGCGGTACCGAGGTCGGATCGACGAACGCCCCCGCTAGTGAGACGGACGCCGCCTAACTCGGTCCCGGTCTTTGGCCGTCGTCCGCTGCCGCGCCAAGCCCGACGCGCCCCGGCCCTCAGAGCCAATCCTTGTCCCGAAGTTACGGATCTAATTTGCCGACTTCCCTTACCTACATTATTCTATCGACTAGAGGCTATTCACCTTGGAGACCGGCTGCGGATATGGGTACGAGCCGGCACGGTCGCTCCTCGTAGCCCTCTCCCGGATTTTCAAGGTCCGAGGGGACGATCCGGACACCGCGGCAATTGCGGTGCTCTTCGCGTTCCGAACCATATCTCCCCGCTATGGGCTTCCATGGATCTCGAACGCTCATGCAGAAAAGAAAACTCTTCCCGGACCTCCCGACGGCGTCTCCGGGTCGTTTTAGGTTACCCAGACGAACTCTCAGATGAGGGCCCGAATAGTGGCGGTTCCGTTGCCGGGTTGCGGAATAGGAACCGCATTCCCTTTCGCCCCTGAGGCGCGACATGATACGTACAACTACTGCTGCCGGTACGGGCGCGGCACGTTCTCGTGCGTGCGTGCGCGCGCGCGCGCGCGAGACCCAACACGCGGTGTGTGTTGTACGCTGCGTCGTCGAGCGACGAGCGTACGTGCACTCTTGCGCGCGTGTTTAGTCGTCCGAACGCGCGACACGCGTGACGCGTGCGTCGTCGCCGCGTACGGCGGCGTGTCGTCGATCTCGCGTGTACGCGCCTCATCGACGTCGGCTTTCGCCTAGCGGCTTAGGATCGACTGACTCGTGTGCAACTGCTGTTCACACGAAACCCTTCTCCACGTCAGTCCTCCAGGTGCTCGCTGAAGTATTTGCTACTACCACCAAGATCTGCGCCGACGGCGGCTCCAGACGGGCTCACGCCCGGTCCTTCTGCGCTCACCGTCGCGACCCCCCTACTCGTCGGGGCCTCTCTTTGCGCCGCGCCCGAGGGCGCGACGCGCTTGCCGCCAACGGCGAAGTATAAGCACGACGCTTAAGCGCCATCCATTTTCAGGGCTGGTAACTTCGGCAGGTGAGTTGTTACACACTCCTTAGCGGATTCCGACCTCCATGGTCACCGTCCTGCTGTCCTGAGTTACCAACGCCTTTTCTGGTTTCCAATGAGCGTCGATTTGGGCGCTTTAACTTCGCGTTTGGTTCATCCCACAGCGCCAGTTCTGCTTACCAAAAATGGCCCACTTGGCACTCTAGATCCGATCTCGCGGCTTCGTGTGTCGGGCAAGCCGGAGATCTCACACATTTAAAGTTTGAGAATAGGTTGAGGTCGTTTCGACCCCGATTCGCTCTAATCATTCGCTTTACCGCATGAGACTCTTATCTCGAGCGAGCGCCAGCTATCCTAAGGGAAACTTCGGAGGGAACCAGCTACTAGACGGTTCGATTGGTCTTTCGCCCCTATACCCAGTTCTGACGATCGATTTGCACGTCAGAATCGCTGCGGACCTCCATCAGGGTTTCCCCTGACTTCGTCCTGACCAGGCATAGTTCACCATCTTTCGGGTCCCAGCGCGCGCGCTAGAGGTGCGCCTCCGGCACCGAACGACGACGACGAGCGCGAACTCGCCGAACGCGACGGTGCCTGGCGGAGACGCCCCGGGAGTGCGGGGCCGCTCGATCGTGCCGGCGGCCCATCCTCCCCACGGTCGACGGGATGCGGACGCGCAAACGCCCGCCCCCGGTCGTCCTTCGCTTTCGCTTCGCCTTTGGGTTTAGTAGTTTGCTCCCATTGACTCGCGCGCACGTTGGACTCCTTGGTCCGTGTTTCAAGACGGGTCCTGAAGACGCCCGAAGCAAAAGCGTCGCCGACGATCGGACGTCGGTGTGTGCGAGCACACGCCCGAGACCTACCGCCGCGGCGCGCCGCCTCCGCTAGGAGGGGCGTCGGCCGCGACGGCGTCGGGCGCGCCGCGAAGGCGCACCGCCGAACGAACGCATCGGTCTGTGTTTGAGTGCCGCGTCGGGCGTGCCGAGCGCCTATTTGAGGGCGCGGCGGGTTCGAGGGGCAACGCAAAGACGACGGGAACGAGTCCCGCCGCGCCGCCTCGAGCTTCCCGCGCGTCCCCTTCCTGCGTCGGCGACTCCCAACGGGTCGCGACGTCCTACCGGCCGAGAAGTGCACGCCGCCGCCGCATCGCCCGCGGCGCCGGACGCTGTATCTCGGCTTTCGATCTTTCGGGTTCCTCAGGTTTACCCCCGAACGGTTTCACGTACTCTTGAACTCTCTCTTCAAAGTTCTTTTCAACTTTCCCTCGCGGTACTTGTTCGCTATCGGTCTCGTGGTCGTATTTAGCCTTAGATGGAGTTTACCACCTGCTTAGGGCTGCAATCCCGAGCAACCCGACTCTAGGGAGAGATCCGACCCGACGCCGGGCGGCGGTCCTACGGGCCTGGCACCCTCTGCGGGTGGTTCGGCCTCTTTCAAGAAGGACTTGGACGCGCCGCTGTCGCGACGTCGGGACTTGCGGACCCTCCTTAACGCCACATTTCCCGATCGGCCCTCGCGGACCGTGGGATTCGGCGCTGGGCTCCTCCCTGTTCGCTCGCCGCTACTGAGGGAATCCTTGTTAGTTTCTTTTCCTCCGCTTAGTAATATGCTTAAGTTCGGCGGGTGATCTCGCCCGAACTGAGGTCGTCTATTTGTATTTATTTATAGATCCTTTGGATCGTTTTGCTTTGTGGCGTCGGCGCGCGCGCGGCTCGAAGAAACGAACCGAGCGCGCGCGCCCCCGCCGCGAAAGTACACCGAACGCGAGATGATCGCGCGGCCGCCGAACGACGAACGTCTCTCCGTATCTCCCTCTACTATGACACGTCGCGTCGACGGCGGCCGCAAGCGAAACCCGCGCCGCATCGCCATCGGTGCACCCTCGCGCGCGAATGGTCGTCGGTGCGAGGCGCGGACGACGCAACGGCGAGACCGCTGCGCGCCCGTACCGTCGGCTCCGGCTTATCTCGAGGAGACGCGAGAAGAGGCTCGCGCACGTAGAGGCGGGCGGGTGGTCGTCTCTCCCCCACCTCCCGCTCTACTACTATGCACCTCTCTCCTCGCGACGCTCCCAAACGTCGCAGTCGCCGCGCGCCAACTCGCTCCGGCGGGACGACTGCAGTCTTTAAGGACAGGGCGGGGGGGACGCGCTTTGCCAAGTGGCGCGCCGCAAACCCCGCTGCCTCTTTAGAGGACGACCCTCAGCCTGACGTGGTCCAGGAACGCCGGAGCGTTTCCCGGACCGCAATGTGCGTTCGAATTGTCGATGTTCGTGTGTCCTGCAGTTCACACTACGACGCGCATTTAGCTGCGTTCTTCATCGACCCACGAGCCGAGTGATCCACCGTTCGAGGTAGTCTTTCTTTCTACTCTCTCTCTATATTATGTATGTAGGATACGTAAATTAGGTGTTTCAAAAAAAAAAAAAAGTGTCGGGGCGGCGTGCGCGAGCAAGCAAGTACATTTAACGCCAAGAAGTACTCGCTCGCCCGCCCAGCCGCACTCACACTAATCGAGGGCGACTCTCTCCGCGCCTCTGAACGTTTGCTGTGCGTGTGTGCGCGCTTTGCGATCGGGGCGAGGGCTTCGGAGGCCGCGAGATCGCTACCTGCTCGAAACCCCACCTGCCGACTGCCGACGAGGGGCGCACGGACGGGGAGCTCGCCTCCCTCGACCGGCCTGAGCCCGGGAGAACGATCCGTTCGTCGCCACTCTCGTCAAGTCTCTCTCTCTCTTATATAAATATATTATATACGGTTCTCTAGATAAAGAACTAGCGTTGCGCCAACAACGAAGAACTTTAATGATCCTTCCGCAGGTTCACCTACGGAAACCTTGTTACGACTTTTACTTCCTCTAAACGATCAAGTTCGGTCGACTTTCCGGCGCGTCCGTCGACCTTTAGGGCGGACGGGCGTCGGTCCGAAGACCTCGCTAAATCGTTCGATCGGTAGTAGCGACGGGCGGTGTGTACAAAGGGCAGGGACGTAATCAACGCGAGCTTATGACTCGCGCTTACTGGGAATTCCTCGTTCATGGGGAAGAATTTCAAGCCCCAATCCCTAGCACGAAGGAGTTTCAGCGGATTACCCGGTCCTCTCGGACGAGGGCTATCTGCGCACACGCTGATTCCTTCAGTGTAGCGCGCGTGCGGCCCAGGACATCTAAGGGCATCACAGACCTGTTATTGCTCTCTATAGCGCGGCTTCGAGCCGCTTGTCCCTCTAAGAAGATATGTTTGTCCGCAGACAGTGTAAGAACCGAGCGCTCGTGCTACCGTCGCGCGCGCGCGACCCCCGTCGCTCCGACGCGGCCGCTGAGCGACCGGACGGCGACGTACGCCTCGCACCGGGGCGCGAGACGCCGAGGGACGTTTGACCGCGCGGGAGGCACGCGAGGAACGCCGGCCTTCGAGATGCCTGTGTGTGACCGAACGACGACGACACGACGACGACGCGACGACGACGACGCGCGAGGCGTGTCGACGCGCGCGCGCGTGCGCCTTCGTCCGTTCTTTCGGCTATTAAGCAGGACAGAGTCTCGTTCGTTATCGGAATTAACCAGACAAATCGCTCCACCAACTAAGAACGGCCATGCACCACCACCCACCGAATCAAGAAAGAGCTCTCAATCTGTCAATCCTTCCGGTGTCCGGGCCTGGTGAGGTTTCCCGTGTTATGAACGTTTTAACGACATAGTTAGTTAAATTAAATTAGCTCTAGGGCCAAAGGCCAAACAAACATAGTGATACGTGTATGTGTGCGTCGATAGGATAAGGATTGTAACATAGACTAGATAACAGTACAAAACGGACTGTAAACACACAAAAACGAGGAAGGCGGGACCCTGTCAAGATGTCCACCGCTGGCGGGTCGGACTCGTCATCGGTATTTAGTGGCAGCCACATAGCTCGGACCCCTCCCCTGGGCAGCACGGTGGGCACCAGCCGATCATCGGAACCGGCTCCGTCTATCGACCCCGCCCAAACCGTCCAAACAGGTACGTCGCTGGTAAGACAGGCGCAGGACACCGAAATGCTATCCCACCAGACCCCCACCCAGCCTGGCACCGCTCAAGAAACTGATGCAGAACAACTCCGGACTCCGAAACAATCCTCGAAACGCAGCCGAACGGCAACTCCCCAATCCCCTGAAGCCACCACAACTCACGGACAACACCCCCTCGCGAAAACATACCTGGACGTCGTCAATACCCACCACACCGCTATTCAGAAGTGGGCTGACAGATTCCTCAAGTGGGCGGACTCGTTGCGCAAATCCGGCACACTTCGTTCCACACATAGAGACCAAGTTAAGAGTTTGGTGGATGGCGTGATGGGCGCGGTCGTGGAGATGGAGGTGGAAATTGGAATACAAGTCGGTAGAAACATTCAGAGGTCGGAAAGCCCCCCCCTCAGCGCGGAAACCGTGGTGAGTGCGATAGTAGACAAGATGGACGAAATGCAGGCCACACCCACCCCCAGTACTGCAGAGATAGCTCGGGCAGTTACGAACGCCATGGCCGACAAGTTAGAAGCAATGCAGCCCCCCCCTGGCCCCAGTTCGACCGACATTGCAAATGCGGTTACCAATCTGATGGTCCAAGACCTAGCTAACGCGGTGACGGACCGGATCGCGCAGCCGCAGCCTGCGGACAAAGTCCCCACTTATGCAAATATCGTCAAGGTGCCAACGGCGATGAACCTGTCAACAACCATACCCCCCCGACAACACTCAATCGTGGTGTTTCCGGAGCTGCCCCCTGGGAAAGAGCCGCCGCCCCCCACTGAGACTCGGAAGCGCATCATGGACGCCATTCGCCCCGCTGACACGGGCATCCAAATCGCGGCGGTCCGGAACATGGGGCGTTCCGGAGCCATTCTGATCGCAACCACCTCGGAGGCCGCACAAACAACTTTACTCCAACACCCGGCGCTCACCACTGACGGCCTGCGCACCGAACTCGCAAGACGAGACCGCCCACGAATCAAACTTTACGACGTGCCCACCGACATGGATGGGGCTAGAGTGGCGCAAGCCGTTCGAACGCAGAACTTGGAGGATATCAGCCAGGCTGACTTCGGAAACCAGTTCAAGATAGTCCACACATTTCCGTCCAAGATCAGGAATAACGTGGCTATCGCTGAGTGTTCCCCCGCAGTACGACAACGTCTGTTAAACCAGGGCCGAGTCTACATTGGTTTCGAGGCGTGCCGAGTGATGGACTACATACAGGTAACCCGCTGTTTCCGGTGCCAGGCGTATGGTCATCCGGCAAAATATTGTACGGCATCGGATGACACGTGCTCCGTGTGCACAGGACCCCATTTCCATACCGATTGCCCACACAAGGACAATCCCCAGGCCCACAAATGCGCTAACTGCACGAGAGCGAAGCTTGAGGACACCGGCCACTCCTCCATCAGTGTCACGTGCCCCGCCTACACCCGGGCCCTCGACCAATCCATAAGGAGGACGGACTACGGGGCCAGGTAGAAGTCACCTCACAACAACAGCGGAGCTCGCACCAAATGGGTCCCGGGCGTAGACGCGGAGCGAGACGCAGGGAGCGACGCGAGTACGACGCGACACGACGCCAGTGCGGATCGAGTGTGAACCTTAACTGTCTACTTGTCTAATTGTCGGTTGCTAATTGTTTGTACCCTGTCAGTATTGTGAGTAGTATGTATTGTAAGAGTCTTGTGAAACGTAAATAAATGGTCAGCAGCCCCGGTCCCCTAACGCGTTCCCCGGTAATTAGCTACAGCTAATCGGGGACGGGAAGGCTGGCTTAAAACATGAGTCAAATTAATTAGATTAGTTGTAGCAATTGTAAACAATAAATGTCAGACGTCACACCCCGGGAAGAATAACCCCCGGTTATTAGCTTCAGCTATCCGGGGGAGACGAGCTGACAATAAATGAGTCAAATTAACCGAGGAACACGGGAAACCTCACCAGGCCCGGACACCGGAAGGATTGACAGATTGAGAGCTCTTTCTTGATTCGGTGGGTGGTGGTGCATGGCCGTTCTTAGTTGGTGGAGCGATTTGTCTGGTTAATTCCGATAACGAACGAGACTCTGTCCTGCTTAATAGCCGAAAGAACGGACGAAGGCGCACGCGCGCGCGCGTCGACACGCCTCGCGCGTCGTCGTCGTCGCGTCGTCGTCGTGTCGTCGTCGTTCGGTCACACACAGGCATCTCGAAGGCCGGCGTTCCTCGCGTGCCTCCCGCGCGGTCAAACGTCCCTCGGCGTCTCGCGCCCCGGTGCGAGGCGTACGTCGCCGTCCGGTCGCTCAGCGGCCGCGTCGGAGCGACGGGGGTCGCGCGCGCGCGACGGTAGCACGAGCGCTCGGTTCTTACACTGTCTGCGGACAAACATATCTTCTTAGAGGGACAAGCGGCTCGAAGCCGCGCTATAGAGAGCAATAACAGGTCTGTGATGCCCTTAGATGTCCTGGGCCGCACGCGCGCTACACTGAAGGAATCAGCGTGTGCGCAGATAGCCCTCGTCCGAGAGGACCGGGTAATCCGCTGAAACTCCTTCGTGCTAGGGATTGGGGCTTGAAATTCTTCCCCATGAACGAGGAATTCCCAGTAAGCGCGAGTCATAAGCTCGCGTTGATTACGTCCCTGCCCTTTGTACACACCGCCCGTCGCTACTACCGATCGAACGATTTAGCGAGGTCTTCGGACCGACGCCCGTCCGCCCTAAAGGTCGACGGACGCGCCGGAAAGTCGACCGAACTTGATCGTTTAGAGGAAGTAAAAGTCGTAACAAGGTTTCCGTAGGTGAACCTGCGGAAGGATCATTAAAGTTCTTCGTTGTTGGCGCAACGCTAGTTCTTTATCTAGAGAACCGTATATAATATATTTATATAAGAGAGAGAGAGACTTGACGAGAGTGGCGACGAACGGATCGTTCTCCCGGGCTCAGGCCGGTCGAGGGAGGCGAGCTCCCCGTCCGTGCGCCCCTCGTCGGCAGTCGGCAGGTGGGGTTTCGAGCAGGTAGCGATCTCGCGGCCTCCGAAGCCCTCGCCCCGATCGCAAAGCGCGCACACACGCACAGCAAACGTTCAGAGGCGCGGAGAGAGTCGCCCTCGATTAGTGTGAGTGCGGCTGGGCGGGCGAGCGAGTACTTCTTGGCGTTAAATGTACTTGCTTGCTCGCGCACGCCGCCCCGACACTTTTTTTTTTTTTTGAAACACCTAATTTACGTATCCTACATACATAATATAGAGAGAGAGTAGAAAGAAAGACTACCTCGAACGGTGGATCACTCGGCTCGTGGGTCGATGAAGAACGCAGCTAAATGCGCGTCGTAGTGTGAACTGCAGGACACACGAACATCGACAATTCGAACGCACATTGCGGTCCGGGAAACGCTCCGGCGTTCCTGGACCACGTCAGGCTGAGGGTCGTCCTCTAAAGAGGCAGCGGGGTTTGCGGCGCGCCACTTGGCAAAGCGCGTCCCCCCCGCCCTGTCCTTAAAGACTGCAGTCGTCCCGCCGGAGCGAGTTGGCGCGCGGCGACTGCGACGTTTGGGAGCGTCGCGAGGAGAGAGGTGCATAGTAGTAGAGCGGGAGGTGGGGGAGAGACGACCACCCGCCCGCCTCTACGTGCGCGAGCCTCTTCTCGCGTCTCCTCGAGATAAGCCGGAGCCGACGGTACGGGCGCGCAGCGGTCTCGCCGTTGCGTCGTCCGCGCCTCGCACCGACGACCATTCGCGCGCGAGGGTGCACCGATGGCGATGCGGCGCGGGTTTCGCTTGCGGCCGCCGTCGACGCGACGTGTCATAGTAGAGGGAGATACGGAGAGACGTTCGTCGTTCGGCGGCCGCGCGATCATCTCGCGTTCGGTGTACTTTCGCGGCGGGGGCGCGCGCGCTCGGTTCGTTTCTTCGAGCCGCGCGCGCGCCGACGCCACAAAGCAAAACGATCCAAAGGATCTATAAATAAATACAAATAGACGACCTCAGTTCGGGCGAGATCACCCGCCGAACTTAAGCATATTACTAAGCGGAGGAAAAGAAACTAACAAGGATTCCCTCAGTAGCGGCGAGCGAACAGGGAGGAGCCCAGCGCCGAATCCCACGGTCCGCGAGGGCCGATCGGGAAATGTGGCGTTAAGGAGGGTCCGCAAGTCCCGACGTCGCGACAGCGGCGCGTCCAAGTCCTTCTTGAAAGAGGCCGAACCACCCGCAGAGGGTGCCAGGCCCGTAGGACCGCCGCCCGGCGTCGGGTCGGATCTCTCCCTAGAGTCGGGTTGCTCGGGATTGCAGCCCTAAGCAGGTGGTAAACTCCATCTAAGGCTAAATACGACCACGAGACCGATAGCGAACAAGTACCGCGAGGGAAAGTTGAAAAGAACTTTGAAGAGAGAGTTCAAGAGTACGTGAAACCGTTCGGGGGTAAACCTGAGGAACCCGAAAGATCGAAAGCCGAGATACAGCGTCCGGCGCCGCGGGCGATGCGGCGGCGGCGTGCACTTCTCGGCCGGTAGGACGTCGCGACCCGTTGGGAGTCGCCGACGCAGGAAGGGGACGCGCGGGAAGCTCGAGGCGGCGCGGCGGGACTCGTTCCCGTCGTCTTTGCGTTGCCCCTCGAACCCGCCGCGCCCTCAAATAGGCGCTCGGCACGCCCGACGCGGCACTCAAACACAGACCGATGCGTTCGTTCGGCGGTGCGCCTTCGCGGCGCGCCCGACGCCGTCGCGGCCGACGCCCCTCCTAGCGGAGGCGGCGCGCCGCGGCGGTAGGTCTCGGGCGTGTGCTCGCACACACCGACGTCCGATCGTCGGCGACGCTTTTGCTTCGGGCGTCTTCAGGACCCGTCTTGAAACACGGACCAAGGAGTCCAACGTGCGCGCGAGTCAATGGGAGCAAACTACTAAACCCAAAGGCGAAGCGAAAGCGAAGGACGACCGGGGGCGGGCGTTTGCGCGTCCGCATCCCGTCGACCGTGGGGAGGATGGGCCGCCGGCACGATCGAGCGGCCCCGCACTCCCGGGGCGTCTCCGCCAGGCACCGTCGCGTTCGGCGAGTTCGCGCTCGTCGTCGTCGTTCGGTGCCGGAGGCGCACCTCTAGCGCGCGCGCTGGGACCCGAAAGATGGTGAACTATGCCTGGTCAGGACGAAGTCAGGGGAAACCCTGATGGAGGTCCGCAGCGATTCTGACGTGCAAATCGATCGTCAGAACTGGGTATAGGGGCGAAAGACCAATCGAACCGTCTAGTAGCTGGTTCCCTCCGAAGTTTCCCTTAGGATAGCTGGCGCTCGCTCGAGATAAGAGTCTCATGCGGTAAAGCGAATGATTAGAGCGAATCGGGGTCGAAACGACCTCAACCTATTCTCAAACTTTAAATGTGTGAGATCTCCGGCTTGCCCGACACACGAAGCCGCGAGATCGGATCTAGAGTGCCAAGTGGGCCATTTTTGGTAAGCAGAACTGGCGCTGTGGGATGAACCAAACGCGAAGTTAAAGCGCCCAAATCGACGCTCATTGGAAACCAGAAAAGGCGTTGGTAACTCAGGACAGCAGGACGGTGACCATGGAGGTCGGAATCCGCTAAGGAGTGTGTAACAACTCACCTGCCGAAGTTACCAGCCCTGAAAATGGATGGCGCTTAAGCGTCGTGCTTATACTTCGCCGTTGGCGGCAAGCGCGTCGCGCCCTCGGGCGCGGCGCAAAGAGAGGCCCCGACGAGTAGGGGGGTCGCGACGGTGAGCGCAGAAGGACCGGGCGTGAGCCCGTCTGGAGCCGCCGTCGGCGCAGATCTTGGTGGTAGTAGCAAATACTTCAGCGAGCACCTGGAGGACTGACGTGGAGAAGGGTTTCGTGTGAACAGCAGTTGCACACGAGTCAGTCGATCCTAAGCCGCTAGGCGAAAGCCGACGTCGATGAGGCGCGTACACGCGAGATCGACGACACGCCGCCGTACGCGGCGACGACGCACGCGTCACGCGTGTCGCGCGTTCGGACGACTAAACACGCGCGCAAGAGTGCACGTACGCTCGTCGCTCGACGACGCAGCGTACAACACACACCGCGTGTTGGGTCTCGCGCGCGCGCGCGCGCACGCACGCACGAGAACGTGCCGCGCCCGTACCGGCAGCAGTAGTTTGTACGTATCATGTCGCGCCTCAGGGGCGAAAGGGAATGCGGTTCCTATTCCGCAACCCGGCAACGGAACCGCCACTATTCGGGCCCTCATCTGAGAGTTCGTCTGGGTAACCTAAACGACCCGGAGACGCCGTCGGGAGGTCCGGGAAGAGTTTTCTTTTCTGCATGAGCGTTCGAGATCCATGGAAGCCCATAGCGGGGAGATATGGTTCGGAACGCGAAGAGCACCGCAATTGCCGCGGTGTCCGGATCGTCCCCTCGGACCTTGAAAATCCGGGAGAGGGCTACGAGGAGCGCGACCGTGCCGGCTCGTACCCATATCCGCAGCCGGTCTCCAAGGTGAATAGCCTCTAGTCGATAGAATAA
>JAVRBK010000024.1:0-103300 GCA_036250285.1 Pyrocoelia pectoralis | reverse complement strand
ATTGTCGTCTAACGATCTAAAAGAAACAATCGTTACTTGGTCGAATTTCGTCGAGTTCGTTTTTTTTAAGCCTGAAAAAACTCAAAGGGGTTAACCTTGCTTTTTTGCAAAAAATGAAGAAATTTTTTGTTCGAGATAAGTTCAAAATATGTTAGTTTACTTCATAAAAGATAGTTTAGAGTAAAAAAAGTGTACCAGGTCGAGCTGTAAGTGTCTCATTTGTACGGTAATGGAGGAAAGGGCGCTGCGAAGGGACCCTCTATTTGGATCTTTAAAGTTGCGATATCTCCGAAACGGTTCGACTTAGAGTGGAACGGTTTGGAATTATTTAATTGTCGTCTAACGATCTAAAAGAAACAATCGTTACTTGGTCGAATTTCGAGAGTTCGTTTTTTAGCCTGAAAAAACTCAAAGGGGTTAACCTTGCTTTTTTTGCAAAAAAATGAAGAAATTTTTTGTTCGAGATAAGTTCAAAATATGTTAGTTTACTTCATAAAAGATAGTTTAGAGTAAAAAAAGTGTACCAGGTCGAGCTGTAAGTGTCTCATTTGTACGGTAATGGAGGAAAGGGCGCTGCGAAGGGACCCTCTATTTGGATCTTTAAAGTTGCGATATCTCCGAAACGGTTCGACTTAGAATGGAACGGTTTGGAATTATTTAATTGTCGTCTAACGATCTAAAAGAAACAATCGTTACTTGGTCGAATTTCGAGAGTTTCGTTTTTTAGCCTGAAAAAACTCAAAGGGGTTAACCTTGCTTTTTTTGCAAAAAAATGAAGAAATTTTTTGTTCGAGATAAGTTCAAAATATGTTAGTTTACTTCATAAAAGATAGTTTAGAGTAAAAAAAGTGTACCAGGTCGAGCTGTAAGTGTCTCATTTGTACGGTAATGGAGGAAAGGGCGCTGCGAAGGGACCCTCTATTTGGATCTTTAAAGTTGCGATATCTCCGAAACGGTTCGACTTAGAATGGAACGGTTTGGAATTATTTAATTGTCGTCTAACGATCTAAAAGAAACAATCGTTACTTGGTCGAATTTCGAGAGTTCGTTTTTTAGCCTGAAAAAACTCAAAGGGGTTAACCTTGCTTTTTTTGCAAAAAAATGAAGAAATTTTTTGTTCGAGATAAGTTCAAAATATGTTAGTTTACTTCATAAAAGATAGTTTAGAGTAAAAAAAGTGTACCAGGTCGAGCTGTAAGTGTCTCATTTGTACGGTAATGGAGGAAAGGGCGCTGCGAAGGGACCCTCTATTTGGATCTTTAAAGTGCGATATCTCCGAAACGGTTCGACTTAGAATGGAACGGTTTGGAATTATTTAATTGTCGTCTAACGATCTAAAAGAAACAATCGTTACTTGGTCGAATTTCGAGAGTTCGTTTTTTAGCCTGAAAAAACTCAAAGGGGTTAACCTTGCTTTTTTTGCAAAAAAATGAAGAAATTTTTTGTTCGAGATAAGTTCAAAATATGTTAGTTTACTTCATAAAAGATAGTTTAGAGTAAAAAAAGTGTACCAGGTCGAGCTGTAAGTGTCTCATTTGTACGGTAATGGAGGAAAGGGCGCTGCGAAGGGACCCTCTATTTGGATCTTTAAAGTTGCGATATCTCCGAAACGGTTCGACTTAGAATGGAACGGTTTGGAATTATTTAATTGTCGTCTAACGATCTAAAAGAAACAATCGTTACTTGGTCGAATTTCGAGAGTTCGTTTTTTAGCCTGAAAAAACTCAAAGGGGTTAACCTTGCTTTTTTTGCAAAAAAATGAAGAAATTTTTTGTTCGAGATAAGTTCAAAATATGTTAGTTTACTTCATAAAAGATAGTTTAGAGTAAAAAAAGTGTACCAGGTCGAGCTGTAAGTGTCTCATTTGTACGGTAATGGAGGAAAGGGCGCTGCGAAGGGACCCTCTATTTGGATCTTTAAAGTTGCGATATCTCCGAAACGGTTCGACTTAGAATGGAACGGTTTGGAATTATTTAATTGTCGTCTAACGATCTAAAAGAAACAATCGTTACTTGGTCGAATTTCGAGAGTTCGTTTTTTAGCCTGAAAAAACTCAAAGGGGTTAACCTTGCTTTTTTTGCAAAAAAATGAAGAAATTTTTTGTTCGAGATAAGTTCAAAATATGTTAGTTTACTTCATAAAAGATAGTTTAGAGTAAAAAAAGTGTACCAGGTCGAGCTGTAAGTGTCTCATTTGTACGGTAATGGAGGAAAGGGCGCTGCGAAGGGACCCTCTATTTGGATCTTTAAAGTTGCGATATCTCCGAAACGGTTCGACTTAGAATGGAACGGTTTGGAATTATTTAATTGTCGTCTAACGATCTAAAAGAAACAATCGTTACTTGGTCGAATTTCGAGAGTTCGTTTTTTAGCCTGAAAAAACTCAAAGGGGTTAACCTTGCTTTTTTTGCAAAAAAATGAAGAAATTTTTGTTCGAGATAAGTTCAAAATATGTTAGTTTACTTCATAAAAGATAGTTTAGAGTAAAAAAAGTGTACCAGGTCGAGCTGTAAGTGTCTCATTTGTACGGTAATGGAGGAAAGGGCGCTGCGAAGGGACCCTCTATTTGGATCTTTAAAGTTGCGATATCTCCGAAACGGTTCGACTTAGAATGGAACGGTTTGGAATTATTTAATTGTCGTCTAACGATCTAAAAGAACAATCGTTACTTGGTCGAATTTCGAGAGTTCGTTTTTTAGCCTGAAAAAACTCAAAGGGGTTAACCTTGCTTTTTTTGCAAAAAAATGAAGAAATTTTTGTTCGAGATAAGTTCAAAATATGTTAGTTTACTTCATAAAAGATAGTTTAGAGTAAAAAAAGTGTACCAGGTCGAGCTGTAAGTGTCTCATTTGTACGGTAATGGAGGAAAGGGCGCTGCGAAGGGACCCTCTATTTGGATCTTTAAAGTTGCGATATCTCCGAAACGGTTCGACTTAGAATGGAACGGTTTGGAATTATTTAATTGTCGTCTAACGATCTAAAAGAAACAATCGTTACTTGGTCGAATTTCGAGAGTTCGTTTTTTAGCCTGAAAAAACTCAAAGGGGTTAACCTTGCTTTTTTTGCAAAAAAATGAAGAAATTTTTTGTTCGAGATAAGTTCAAAATATGTTAGTTTACTTCATAAAAGATAGTTTAGAGTAAAAAAAGTGTACCAGGTCGAGCTGTAAGTGTCTCATTTGTACGGTAATGGAGGAAAGGGCGCTGCGAAGGGACCCTCTATTTGGATCTTTAAAGTTGCGATATCTCCGAAACGGTTCGACTTAGAATGGAACGGTTTGGAATTATTTAATTGTCGTCTAACGATCTAAAAGAAACAATCGTTACTTGGTCGAATTTCGAGAGTTCGTTTTTTAGCCTGAAAAAACTCAAAGGGGTTAACCTTGCTTTTTTTGCAAAAAAATGAAGAAATTTTTTGTTCGAGATAAGTTCAAAATATGTTAGTTTACTTCATAAAAGATAGTTTAGAGTAAAAAAAGTGTACCAGGTCGAGCTGTAAGTGTCTCATTTGTACGGTAATGGAGGAAAGGGCGCTGCGAAGGGACCCTCTATTTGGATCTTTAAAGTGCGATATCTCCGAAACGGTTCGACTTAGAATGGAACGGTTTGGAATTATTTAATTGTCGTCTAACGATCTAAAAGAAACAATCGTTACTTGGTCGAATTTCGAGAGTTCGTTTTTTAGCCTGAAAAAACTCAAAGGGGTTAACCTTGCTTTTTTTGCAAAAAAATGAAGAAATTTTTTGTTCGAGATAAGTTCAAAATATGTTAGTTTACTTCATAAAAGATAGTTTAGAGTAAAAAAAGTGTACCAGGTCGAGCTGTAAGTGTCTCATTTGTACGGTAATGGAGGAAAGGGCGCTGCGAAGGGACCCTCTATTTGGATCTTTAAAGTTGCGATATCTCCGAAACGGTTCGACTTAGAATGGAACGGTTTGGAATTATTTAATTGTCGTCTAACGATCTAAAAGAAACAATCGTTACTTGGTCGAATTTCGAGAGTTCGTTTTTTAGCCTGAAAAAACTCAAAGGGGTTAACCTTGCTTTTTTTGCAAAAAAATGAAGAAATTTTTTGTTCGAGATAAGTTCAAAATATGTTAGTTTACTTCATAAAAGATAGTTTAGAGTAAAAAAAGTGTACCAGGTCGAGCTGTAAGTGTCTCATTTGTACGGTAATGGAGGAAAGGGCGCTGCGAAGGGACCCTCTATTTGGATCTTTAAAGTTGCGATATCTCCGAAACGGTTCGACTTAGAATGGAACGGTTTGGAATTATTTAATTGTCGTCTAACGATCTAAAAGAAACAATCGTTACTTGGTCGAATTTCGAGAGTTCGTTTTTTAGCCTGAAAAAACTCAAAGGGGTTAACCTTGCTTTTTTGCAAAAAAATGAAGAAATTTTTTGTTCGAGATAAGTTCAAAATATGTTAGTTTACTTCATAAAAGATAGTTTAGAGTAAAAAAAGTGTACCAGGTCGAGCTGTAAGTGTCTCATTTGTACGGTAATGGAGGAAAGGGCGCTGCGAAGGGACCCTCTATTTGGATCTTTAAAGTTGCGATATCTCCGAAACGGTTCGACTTAGAATGGAACGGTTTGGAATTATTTAATTGTCGTCTAACGATCTAAAAGAAACAATCGTTACTTGGTCGAATTTCGAGAGTTCGTTTTTTAGCCTGAAAAAACTCAAAGGGGTTAACCTTGCTTTTTTTGCAAAAAAATGAAGAAATTTTTTGTTCGAGATAAGTTCAAAATATGTTAGTTTACTTCATAAAAGATAGTTTAGAGTAAAAAAAGTGTACCAGGTCGAGCTGTAAGTGTCTCATTTGTACGGTAATGGAGGAAAGGGCGCTGCGAAGGGACCCTCTATTTGGATCTTTAAAGTTGCGATATCTCCGAAACGGTTCGACTTAGAATGGAACGGTTTGGAATTATTTAATTGTCGTCTAACGATCTAAAAGAAACAATCGTTACTTGGTCGAATTTCGAGAGTTCGTTTTTTAGCCTGAAAAAACTCAAAGGGGTTAACCTTGCTTTTTTTGCAAAAAAATGAAGAAATTTTTTGTTCGAGATAAGTTCAAAATATGTTAGTTTACTTCATAAAAGATAGTTTAGAGTAAAAAAAGTGTACCAGGTCGAGCTGTAAGTGTCTCATTTGTACGGTAATGGAGGAAAGGGCGCTGCGAAGGGACCCTCTATTTGGATCTTTAAAGTTGCGATATCTCCGAAACGGTTCGACTTAGAATGGAACGGTTTGGAATTATTTAATTGTCGTCTAACGATCTAAAAGAAACAATCGTTACTTGGTCGAATTTCGAGAGTTCGTTTTTTAGCCTGAAAAAACTCAAAGGGGTTAACCTTGCTTTTTTTGCAAAAAAATGAAGAAATTTTTTGTTCGAGATAAGTTCAAAATATGTTAGTTTACTTCATAAAAGATAGTTTAGAGTAAAAAAAGTGTACCAGGTCGAGCTGTAAGTGTCTCATTTGTACGGTAATGGAGGAAAGGGCGCTGCGAAGGGACCCTCTATTTGGATCTTTAAAGTTGCGATATCTCCGAAACGGTTCGACTTAGAATGGAACGGTTTGGAATTATTTAATTGTCGTCTAACGATCTAAAAGAAACAATCGTTACTTGGTCGAATTTCGAGAGTTCGTTTTTAGCCTGAAAAAACTCAAAGGGGTTAACCTTGCTTTTTTTGCAAAAAAATGAAGAAATTTTTTGTTCGAGATAAGTTCAAAATATGTTAGTTTACTTCATAAAAGATAGTTTAGAGTAAAAAAAGTGTACCAGGTCGAGCTGTAAGTGTCTCATTTGTACGGTAATGGAGGAAAGGGCGCTGCGAAGGGACCCTCTATTTGGATCTTTAAAGTTGCGATATCTCCGAAACGGTTCGACTTAGAATGGAACGGTTTGGAATTATTTAATTGTCGTCTAACGATCTAAAAGAAACAATCGTTACTTGGTCGAATTTCGAGAGTTCGTTTTTTAGCCTGAAAAAACTCAAAGGGGTTAACCTTGCTTTTTTTGCAAAAAAATGAAGAAATTTTTTGTTCGAGATAAGTTCAAAATATGTTAGTTTACTTCATAAAAGATAGTTTAGAGTAAAAAAAGTGTACCAGGTCGAGCTGTAAGTGTCTCATTTGTACGGTAATGGAGGAAAGGGCGCTGCGAAGGGACCCTCTATTTGGATCTTTAAAGTTGCGATATCTCCGAAACGGTTCGACTTAGAATGGAACGGTTTGGAATTATTTAATTGTCGTCTAACGATCTAAAAGAAACAATCGTTACTTGGTCGAATTTCGAGAGTTCGTTTTTTAGCCTGAAAAAACTCAAAGGGGTTAACCTTGCTTTTTTTGCAAAAAAATGAAGAAATTTTTTGTTCGAGATAAGTTCAAAATATGTTAGTTTACTTCATAAAAGATAGTTTAGAGTAAAAAAAGTGTACCAGGTCGAGCTGTAAGTGTCTCATTTGTACGGTAATGGAGGAAAGGGCGCTGCGAAGGGACCCTCTATTTGGATCTTTAAAGTTGCGATATCTCCGAAACGGTTCGACTTAGAATGGAACGGTTTGGAATTATTTAATTGTCGTCTAACGATCTAAAAGAAACAATCGTTACTTGGTCGAATTTCGAGAGTTCGTTTTTTAGCCTGAAAAAACTCAAAGGGGTTAACCTTGCTTTTTTTGCAAAAAAATGAAGAAATTTTTGTTCGAGATAAGTTCAAAATATGTTAGTTTACTTCATAAAAGATAGTTTAGAGTAAAAAAAGTGTACCAGGTCGAGCTGTAAGTGTCTCATTTGTACGGTAATGGAGGAAAGGGCGCTGCGAAGGGACCCTCTATTTGGATCTTTAAAGTTGCGATATCTCCGAAACGGTTCGACTTAGAATGGAACGGTTTGGAATTATTTAATTGTCGTCTAACGATCTAAAAGAAACAATCGTTACTTGGTCGAATTTCGAGAGTTCGTTTTTTAGCCTGAAAAAACTCAAAGGGGTTAACCTTGCTTTTTTGCAAAAAAATGAAGAAATTTTTTGTTCGAGATAAGTTCAAAATATGTTAGTTTACTTCATAAAAGATAGTTTAGAGTAAAAAAAGTGTACCAGGTCGAGCTGTAAGTGTCTCATTTGTACGGTAATGGAGGAAAGGGCGCTGCGAAGGGACCCTCTATTTGGATCTTTAAAGTTGCGATATCTCCGAAACGGTTCGACTTAGAATGGAACGGTTTGGAATTATTTAATTGTCGTCTAACGATCTAAAAGAAACAATCGTTACTTGGTCGAATTTCGAGAGTTCGTTTTTTAGCCTGAAAAAACTCAAAGGGGTTAACCTTGCTTTTTTGCAAAAAAATGAAGAAATTTTTTGTTCGAGATAAGTTCAAATATGTTAGTTTACTTCATAAAAGATAGTTTAGAGTAAAAAAAGTGTACCAGGTCGAGCTGTAAGTGTCTCATTTGTACGGTAATGGAGGAAAGGGCGCTGCGAAGGGACCCTCTATTTGGATCTTTAAAGTTGCGATATCTCCGAAACGGTTCGACTTAGAATGGAACGGTTTGGAATTATTTAATTGTCGTCTAACGATCTAAAAGAAACAATCGTTACTTGGTCGAATTTCGAGAGTTCGTTTTTTAGCCTGAAAAAACTCAAAGGGGTTAACCTTGCTTTTTTTGCAAAAAAATGAAGAAATTTTTTGTTCGAGATAAGTTCAAAATATGTTAGTTTACTTCATAAAAGATAGTTTAGAGTAAAAAAAGTGTACCAGGTCGAGCTGTAAGTGTCTCATTTGTACGGTAATGGAGGAAAGGGCGCTGCGAAGGGACCCTCTATTTGGATCTTTAAAGTTGCGATATCTCCGAAACGGTTCGACTTAGAATGGAACGGTTTGGAATTATTTAATTGTCGTCTAACGATCTAAAAGAAACAATCGTTACTTGGTCGAATTTCGAGAGTTCGTTTTTTAGCCTGAAAAAACTCAAAGGGGTTAACCTTGCTTTTTTGCAAAAAAATGAAGAAATTTTTTGTTCGAGATAAGTTCAAAATATGTTAGTTTACTTCATAAAAGATAGTTTAGAGTAAAAAAAGTGTACCAGGTCGAGCTGTAAGTGTCTCATTTGTACGGTAATGGAGGAAAGGGCGCTGCGAAGGGACCCTCTATTTGGATCTTTAAAGTTGCGATATCTCCGAAACGGTTCGACTTAGAATGGAACGGTTTGGAATTATTTAATTGTCGTCTAACGATCTAAAAGAAACAATCGTTACTTGGTCGAATTTCGAGAGTTCGTTTTTTAGCCTGAAAAAACTCAAAGGGGTTAACCTTGCTTTTTTTGCAAAAAAATGAAGAAATTTTTTGTTCGAGATAAGTTCAAAATATGTTAGTTTACTTCATAAAAGATAGTTTAGAGTAAAAAAAGTGTACCAGGTCGAGCTGTAAGTGTCTCATTTGTACGGTAATGGAGGAAAGGGCGCTGCGAAGGGACCCTCTATTTGGATCTTTAAAGTTGCGATATCTCCGAAACGGTTCGACTTAGAATGGAACGGTTTGGAATTATTTAATTGTCGTCTAACGATCTAAAAGAAACAATCGTTACTTGGTCGAATTTCGAGAGTTCGTTTTTTAGCCTGAAAAAACTCAAAGGGGTTAACCTTGCTTTTTTGCAAAAAAATGAAGAAATTTTTTGTTCGAGATAAGTTCAAATATGTTAGTTTACTTCATAAAAGATAGTTTAGAGTAAAAAAAGTGTACCAGGTCGAGCTGTAAGTGTCTCATTTGTACGGTAATGGAGGAAAGGGCGCTGCGAAGGGACCCTCTATTTGGATCTTTAAAGTTGCGATATCTCCGAAACGGTTCGACTTAGAATGGAACGGTTTGGAATTATTTAATTGTCGTCTAACGATCTAAAAGAAACAATCGTTACTTGGTCGAATTTCGAGAGTTCGTTTTTTAGCCTGAAAAAACTCAAAGGGGTTAACCTTGCTTTTTTTGCAAAAAAATGAAGAAATTTTTTGTTCGAGATAAGTTCAAAATATGTTAGTTTACTTCATAAAAGATAGTTTAGAGTAAAAAAAGTGTACCAGGTCGAGCTGTAAGTGTCTCATTTGTACGGTAATGGAGGAAAGGGCGCTGCGAAGGGACCCTCTATTTGGATCTTTAAAGTTGCGATATCTCCGAAACGGTTCGACTTAGAATGGAACGGTTTGGAATTATTTAATTGTCGTCTAACGATCTAAAAGAAACAATCGTTACTTGGTCGAATTTCGAGAGTTCGTTTTTTAGCCTGAAAAAACTCAAAGGGGTTAACCTTGCTTTTTTTGCAAAAAAATGAAGAAATTTTTTGTTCGAGATAAGTTCAAAATATGTTAGTTTACTTCATAAAAGATAGTTTAGAGTAAAAAAGTGTACCAGGTCGAGCTGTAAGTGTCTCATTTGTACGGTAATGGAGGAAAGGGCGCTGCGAAGGGACCCTCTATTTGGATCTTTAAAGTTGCGATATCTCCGAAACGGTTCGACTTAGAATGGAACGGTTTGGAATTATTTAATTGTCGTCTAACGATCTAAAAGAAACAATCGTTACTTGGTCGAATTTCGAGAGTTCGTTTTTTAGCCTGAAAAAACTCAAAGGGGTTAACCTTGCTTTTTTTGCAAAAAAATGAAGAAATTTTTTGTTCGAGATAAGTTCAAAATATGTTAGTTTACTTCATAAAAGATAGTTTAGAGTAAAAAAAGTGTACCAGGTCGAGCTGTAAGTGTCTCATTTGTACGGTAATGGAGGAAAGGGCGCTGCGAAGGGACCCTCTATTTGGATCTTTAAAGTTGCGATATCTCCGAAACGGTTCGACTTAGAATGGAACGGTTTGGAATTATTTAATTGTCGTCTAACGATCTAAAAGAAACAATCGTTACTTGGTCGAATTTCGAGAGTTCGTTTTTTAGCCTGAAAAAACTCAAAGGGGTTAACCTTGCTTTTTTTGCAAAAAAATGAAGAAATTTTTTGTTCGAGATAAGTTCAAAATATGTTAGTTTACTTCATAAAAGATAGTTTAGAGTAAAAAAAGTGTACCAGGTCGAGCTGTAAGTGTCTCATTTGTACGGTAATGGAGGAAAGGGCGCTGCGAAGGGACCCTCTATTTGGATCTTTAAAGTTGCGATATCTCCGAAACGGTTCGACTTAGAATGGAACGGTTTGGAATTATTTAATTGTCGTCTAACGATCTAAAAGAAACAATCGTTACTTGGTCGAATTTCGAGAGTTCGTTTTTTAGCCTGAAAAAACTCAAAGGGGTTAACCTTGCTTTTTTGCAAAAAAATGAAGAAATTTTTTGTTCGAGATAAGTTCAAAATATGTTAGTTTACTTCATAAAAGATAGTTTAGAGTAAAAAAAGTGTACCAGGTCGAGCTGTAAGTGTCTCATTTGTACGGTAATGGAGGAAAGGGCGCTGCGAAGGGACCCTCTATTTGGATCTTTAAAGTTGCGATATCTCCGAAACGGTTCGACTTAGAATGGAACGTTTGGAATTATTTAATTGTCGTCTAACGATCTAAAAGAAACAATCGTTACTTGGTCGAATTTCGAGAGTTCGTTTTTTAGCCTGAAAAAACTCAAAGGGGTTAACCTTGCTTTTTTTGCAAAAAAATGAAGAAATTTTTTGTTCGAGATAAGTTCAAAATATGTTAGTTTACTTCATAAAAGATAGTTTAGAGTAAAAAAAGTGTACCAGGTCGAGCTGTAAGTGTCTCATTTGTACGGTAATGGAGGAAAGGGCGCTGCGAAGGGACCCTCTATTTGGATCTTTAAAGTTGCGATATCTCCGAAACGGTTCGACTTAGAATGGAACGGTTTGGAATTATTTAATTGTCGTCTAACGATCTAAAAGAAACAATCGTTACTTGGTCGAATTTCGAGAGTTCGTTTTTTAGCCTGAAAAAACTCAAAGGGGTTAACCTTGCTTTTTTTGCAAAAAATGAAGAAATTTTTTGTTCGAGATAAGTTCAAAATATGTTAGTTTACTTCATAAAAGATAGTTTAGAGTAAAAAAAGTGTACCAGGTCGAGCTGTAAGTGTCTCATTTGTACGGTAATGGAGGAAAGGGCGCTGCGAAGGGACCCTCTATTTGGATCTTTAAAGTTGCGATATCTCCGAAACGGTTCGACTTAGAATGGAACGGTTTGGAATTATTTAATTGTCGTCTACCGATCTAAAAGAAACAATCGTTACTTGGTCGAATTTCGAGAGTTCGTTTTTTAGCCTGAAAAAACTCAAAGGGGTTAACCTTGCTTTTTTGCAAAAAAATGAAGAAATTTTTTGTTCGAGATAAGTTCAAAATATGTTAGTTTACTTCATAAAAGATAGTTTAGAGTAAAAAAAGTGTACCAGGTCGAGCTGTAAGTGTCTCATTTGTACGGTAATGGAGGAAAGGGCGCTGCGAAGGGACCCTCTATTTGGATCTTTAAAGTTGCGATATCTCCGAAACGGTTCGACTTAGAATGGAACGGTTTGGAATTATTTAATTGTCGTCTAACGATCTAAAAGAAACAATCGTTACTTGGTCGAATTTCGAGAGTTCGTTTTTTAGCCTGAAAAAACTCAAAGGGGTTAACCTTGCTTTTTTTGCAAAAAAATGAAGAAATTTTTTGTTCGAGATAAGTTCAAAATATGTTAGTTTACTTCATAAAAGATAGTTTAGAGTAAAAAAAGTGTACCAGGTCGAGCTGTAAGTGTCTCATTTGTACGGTAATGGAGGAAAGGGCGCTGCGAAGGGACCCTCTATTTGGATCTTTAAAGTAGCGATATCTCCGAAACGGTTCGACTTAGAATGGAACGTTTGGAATTATTTAATTGTCGTCTAACGATCTAAAAGAAACAATCGTTACTTGGTCGAATTTCGAGAGTTCGTTTTTTAGCCTGAAAAAACTCAAAGGGGTTAACCTTGCTTTTTTTGCAAAAAATGAAGAAATTTTTTGTTCGAGATAAGTTCAAAATATGTTAGTTTACTTCATAAAAGATAGTTTAGAGTAAAAAAAGTGTACCAGGTCGAGCTGTAAGTGTCTCATTTGTACGGTAATGGAGGAAAGGGCGCTGCGAAGGGACCCTCTATTTGGATCTTTAAAGTTGCGATATCTCCGAAACGGTTCGACTTAGAATGGAACGGTTTGGAATTATTTAATTGTCGTCTAACGATCTAAAAGAAACAATCGTTACTTGGTCGAATTTCGAGAGTTCGTTTTTTAGCCTGAAAAAACTCAAAGGGGTTAACCTTGCTTTTTTTGCAAAAAAATGAAGAAATTTTTTGTTCGAGATAAGTTCAAAATATGTTAGTTTACTTCATAAAAGATAGTTTAGAGTAAAAAAAGTGTACCAGGTCGAGCTGTAAGTGTCTCATTTGTACGGTAATGGAGGAAAGGGCGCTGCGAAGGGACCCTCTATTTGGATCTTTAAAGTTGCGATATCTCCGAAACGGTTCGACTTAGAATGGAACGGTTTGGAATTATTTAATTGTCGTCTAACGATCTAAAAGAAACAATCGTTACTTGGTCGAATTTCGAGAGTTCGTTTTTTAGCCTGAAAAAACTCAAAGGGGTTAACCTTACTTTTTTTGCAAAAAAATGAAGAAATTTTTTGTTCGAGATAAGTTCAAAATATGTTAGTTTACTTCATAAAAGATAGTTTAGAGTAAAAAAAGTGTACCAGGTCGAGCTGTAAGTGTCTCATTTGTACGGTAATGGAGGAAAGGGCGCTGCGAAGAGACCCTCTATTTGGATCTTTAAAGTAGCGATATCTCCGAAACGGTTCGACTTAGAATGGAACGGTTTGGAATTATTTAATTGTCGTCTACCGATCTAAAAGAAACAATCGTTACTTGGTCGAATTTCGAGAGTTCGTTTTTTAGCTGAAAAAACTCAAAGGGGTTAACCTTGCTTTTTTTGCAAAAAATGAAGAAATTTTTTGTTCGAGATAAGTTCAAAATATGTTAGTTTACTTCATAAAAAATAGTTTAGAGTAAAAAAAGTGTACCAGGTCGAGCTGTAAGTGTCTCATTTGTACGGTAATGGAGGAAAGGGCGCTGCGAAGGGACCCTCTATTTGGATCTTTAAAGAGCGATGTCTCCGAAACGGTTCGACTTAGAATGGAACCGTTTGGAATTATTTAATTGTCGTCTAACGATCTAAAAGAAACAATCGTTACTTGGTCGAATTTCGAGAGTTCGTTTTTTAGCTTGAAAAACTCAAAGGGGTTAACCTTGCTTTTTTTGCAAAAAAATGAAGAAATTTTTTGTTCGAGATAAGTTCGAAATATGTTAGTTTACTTCATAAAAGATAGTTTAGAGTAAAAAAAGTGTACCAGGTCGAGCTGTAAGTGTCTCATTTGTACGGTAATGGAGGAAAGGGCGCTGCGAAGGGACCCTCCATTTGGATCTTTAAAGTTGCGATATCTCCGAAACGGTTCGACTTAGAATGGAACGGTTTGGATTTATTTAATTGTCGTCTAACGATCTAAAAGAAACAATCGTTACTTGGTCGAATTTCGAGAGTTCGTTTTTTAGCCTGAAAAAACTCAAAGGGGTTAACCTTGCTTTTTTGCAAAAAATGAAGAAATTTTTTGTTCGAGATAAGTTCAAAATATGTTAGTTTACTTCATAAAAGATAGTTTAGAGTAAAAAAAGTGTACCAGGTCGAGCTGTAAGTGTCTCATTTGTACGGTAATGGAGGAAAGGGCGCTGCGAAGGGACCCTCCATTTGGATCTTTAAAGTTGCGATATCTCCGAAACGGTTCGACTTAGAATGGAACGGTTTGGAATTATTTAATTGTCGTCTAACGATCTAAAAGAAACAATCGTTACTTGGTCGAATTTCGAGAGTTCGTTTTTTAGCCTGAAAAAACTCAAAGGGGTTAACCTTACATTTATTGCAAAAAAATGAAGAAATTTTTTGTTCGAGATAAGTTCAAAATATGTTAGTTTACTTCATAAAAATAGTTTAGAGTAAAAAAAGTGTACCAGGTCGAGCTGTAAGTGTCTCATTTGTACGGTAATGGAGGAAAGGGCGCTGCGAAGGGACCCTCTATTTGGATCTTTAAAGTAGCGATGTCTCCGAAACGGTTCGACTTAGAATGGAACGTTTGGAATTATTTAATTGTCGTCTAACGATCTAAAAGAAACAATCGTTACTTGGTCGAATTTCGAGAGTTCGTTTTTAAAGCCTGAAAAAACTCAAAGGGGTTAACCTTGCTTTTTTTGCAAAAAAATGAAGAAATTTTTTGTTCGAGATAAGTTCAAAATATGTTAGTTTACTTCATAAAAGATAGTTTAGAGTAAAAAAAGTGTACCAGGTCGAGCTGTAAGTGTCTCATTTGTACGGTAATGGAGGAAAGGGCGCTGCGAAGGGACCCTCCATTTGGATCTTTAAAGTTGCGATATCTCCGAAACGGTTCGACTTAGAATGGAACGGTTTGGAATTATTTAATTGTCGTCTAACGATCTAAAAGGAACAATCGTTACTTGGTCGAATTTCGAGAGTTCGTTTTTTAGCCTGAAAAAACTCAAAGGGGTTAACCTTGCTTTTCTTGCAAAAAATGAAGAAATTTTGTGTTCGAGATAAGTTCAAAATATGTTAGTTTACTTCATAAAAGATAGTTTAGAGTAAAAAAAGTGTACCAGGTCGAGCTGTAAGTGTCTCATTTGTACGGTAATGGAGGAAAGGGCGCTGCGAAGGGACCCTCCATTTGGATCTTTAAAGTTGCGATATCTCCGAAACGGTTCGACTTAGAATGGAACGGTTTGGAATTATTTAATTGTCGTCTACCGATCTAAAAGAAACAATCGTTAATTGGTCGAATTTCGAGAGTTCGTTTTTTAGCCTGAAAAAACTCAAAGGGGTTAACCTTACATTTTTTGCAAAAAAATGAAGAAATTTTTTGTTCGAGATAAGTCCAAAATATGTTAGTTTACTTCATAAAAAATAGTTTAGAGTAAAAAAAGTGTACCAGGTCGAGCTGTGAGTGTCTCATTTGTACGGTAATGGAGGAAAGGGCGCTGCGATGGGACCCTCTATTTGGATCTTTAAAGTTGCGATATCTCCGAAAAGGTTCGACTTAGAATGGAACGGTTTGGAATTATTTAATTGTCGTCTACCGATCTAAAAGAGACAATCATTACTTGGTCGAATTTCGAGAGTTCGTTTTTTAGTCTGAAAAAACTCAAAGGGGTTAACCTTGCTTTTTTTGCAAAAAAATGAAGAAATTTTTTGTTCGAGATAAGTTCAAAATATGTTAGTTTACTTCATAAAAGATAGTTTAGAGTAAAAAAAGTGTACCAGGTCGAGCTGTAAGTGTCTCATTTGTACGGTAATGGAGGAAAGGGCGCTGCGAAGGGACCCTCTATTTGGATCTTTAAAGAGCGATGTCTCCGAAACGGTTCGACTTAGAATGGAACCGTTTGGAATTATTTAATTGTCGTCTACCGATCTAAAAGAAACAATCGTTACTTGGTCGAATTTCGAGAGTTCGTTTTTTAGCTTGAAAAAACTCAAAGGGGTTAACCTTGCTTTTTTTGCAAAAAATGAAGAAATTTTTTGTTCGAGATAAGTTCAAAATATGTTAGTTTACTTCATAAAAATAGTTTAGAGTAAAAAAAGTGTACCAGGTCGAGCTGTAAGTGTCTCATTTGTACGGTAATGGAGGAAAGGGCGCTGCGAAGGGACCCTCTATTTGGATCTTTAAAGAGCGATGTCTCCGAAACGGTTCGACTTAGAATGGAACCGTTTGGAATTATTTAATTGTCGTCTAACGATCTAAAAGAAACAATCGTTACTTGGTCGAATTTCGAGAGTTCGTTTTTTAGCTTGAAAAAACTCAAAGGGGTTAACCTTACTTTTTTGCAAAAAAATGAAGAAATTTTTTGTTCGAGATAAGTTCAAAATATGTTAGTTTACTTCATAAAAGATAGTTTAGAGTAAAAAAAGTGTACCAGGTCGAGCTGTAAGTGTCTCATTTGTACGGTAATGGAGGAAAGGGCGCTGCGAAGGGACCCTCCATTTGGATCTTTAAAGTTGCGATATCTCCGAAACGGTTCGACTTAGAATGGAACGGTTTGAAATTATGTAATTGTCGCCTAACGATCTAAAAGAAACAATCGTTACTTGGTCGAATTTCGAGAGTTCGTTTTTTAGCTTGAAAAAACTCAAAGGGGTTAACCTTACTTTTTTTGCAAAAAAATGAAGAAATTTTTTGTTCGAGATAAGTTCAAAATATGTTAGTTTACTTCATAAAAGATAGTTTAGAGTAAAAAAAGTGTACCAGGTCGAGCTGTAAGTGTCTCATTTGTACGGTAATAGAGGAAAGGGCGCTGCGAAGAGACCCTCTATTTGGATCTTTAAAGAGCGATATCTCCGAAACGGTTCGACTTAGAATGGAACGGTTTGGAATTATTTAATTGTCGTCTACCGATCTAAAAGAAACAATCGTTACTTGGTCGAATTTCGAGAGTTCGTTTTTTAGCTTGAAAAAACTCAAAGGGGTTAACCTTGCTTTTTTTGCAAAAAATGAAGAAATTTTTTGTTCGAGATAAGTTCAAAATATGTTAGTTTACTTCATAAAAAATAGTTTAGAGTAAAAAAAGTGTACCAGGTCGAGCTGTAAGTGTCTCATTTGTACGGTAATGGAGGAAAGGGCGCTGCGAAGGGACCCTCTATTTGGATCTTTAAAGAGCGATGTCTCCGAAACGGTTCGACTTAGAATGGAACCGTTTGGAATTATTTAATTGTCGTCTAACGATCTAAAAGAAACAATCGTTACTTGGTCGAATTTCGAGAGTTCGTTTTTTAGCTTGAAAAACTCAAAGGGGTTAACCTTGCTTTTTTTGCAAAAAATGAAGAAATTTTTTGTTCGAGATAAGTTCGAAATATGTTAGTTTACTTCATAAAAGATAGTTTAGAGTAAAAAAAGTGTACCAGGTCGAGCTGTAAGTGTCTCATTTGTACGGTAATGGAGGAAAGGGCGCTGCGAAGGGACCCTCCATTTGGATCTTTAAAGTTGCGATATCTCCGAAACGGTTCGACTTAGAATGGAACGGTTTGGATTTATTTAATTGTCGTCTAACGATCTAAAAGAAACAATCGTTACTTGGTCGAATTTCGAGAGTTCGTTTTTTAGCCTGAAAAAACTCAAAGGGGTTAACCTTGCTTTTCTTGCAAAAAATGAAGAAATTTTTTGTTCGAGATAAGTTCAAAATATGTTAGTTTACTTCATAAAAGATAGTTTAGAGTAAAAAAGTGTACCAGGTCGAGCTGTAAGTGTCTCATTTGTACGGTAATGGAGGAAAGGGCGCTGCGAAGGGACCCTCCATTTGGATCTTTAAAGTTGCGATATCTCCGAAACGGTTCGACTTAGAATGGAACGGTTTGGAATTATTTAATTGTCGTCTACCGATCTAAAAGAAACAATCGTTAATTGGTCGAATTTCGAGAGTTCGTTTTTTAGCCTGAAAAAACTCAAAGGGGTTAACCTTACATTTATTGCAAAAAAATGAAGAAATTTTTTGTTCGAGATAAGTTCAAAATATGTTAGTTTACTTCAGAAAAAATAGTTTAGAGTAAAAAAAGTGTACCAGGTCGAGCTGTAAGTGTCTCATTTGTACGGTAATGGAGGAAAGGGCGCTGCGAAGGGACCCTCTATTTGGATCTTTAAAGAGCGATGTCTCCGAAACGGTTCGACTTAGAATGGAACCGTTTGGAATTATTTAATTGTCGTCTAACGATCTAAAAGAAACAATCGTTACTTGGTCGAATTTCGAGAGTTCGTTTTTAAACCTGAAAAAACTCAAAGGGGTTAACCTTGCTTTTTTTGCAAAAAAATGAAGAAATTTTTTGTTCGAGATAAGTTCAAAATATGTTAGTTTACTTCATAAAAGATAGTTTAGAGTAAAAAAAGTGTACCAGGTCGTGCTGTAAGTGTCTCATTTGTACGGTAATGGAGGAAAGGGCGCTGCGAAGGGACCCTCCATTTGGATCTTTAAAGAGCGATATCTCCGAAACGGTTCGACTTAGAATGGAACGGTTTGGATTTATTTAATTGTCGTCTAACGATCTAAAAGAAACAATCGTTACTTGGTCGAATTTCGAGAGTTCGTTTTTTAGCCTGAAAAAACTCAAAGGGGTTAACCTTGCTTTTCTTGCAAAAAATGAAGAAATTTTTTGTTCGAGATAAGTTCAAAATATGTTAGTTTACTTCATAAAAGATAGTTTAGAGTAAAAAAAGTGTACCAGGTCGAGCTGTAAGTGTCTCATTTGTACGGTAATGGAGGAAAGGGCGCTGCGAAGGGACCCTCCATTTGGATCTTTAAAGTTGCGATATCTCCGAAACGGTTCGACTTAGAATGGAACGGTTTGGAATTATTTAATTGTCGTCTACCGATCTAAAAGAAACAATCGTTAATTGGTCGAATTTCGAGAGTTCGTTTTTTAGCCTGAAAAAACTCAAAGGGGTTAACCTTACATTTATTGCAAAAAAATGAAGAAATTTTTTGTTCGAGATAAGTTCAAAATATGTTAGTTTACTTCATAAAAATAGTTTAGAGTAAAAAAAGTGTACCAGGTCGAGCTGTAAGTGTCTCATTTGTACGGTAATGGAGGAAAGGGCGCTGCGAAGGGACCCTCTATTTGGATCTTTAAAGAGCGATGTCTCCGAAACGGTTCGACTTAGAATGGAACCGTTTGGAATTATTTAATTGTCGTCTAACGATCTAAAAGAAACAATCGTTACTTGGTCGAATTTCGAGAGTTCGTTTTTAAACCTGAAAAAACTCAAAGGGGTTAACCTTGCTTTTTTTGCAAAAAAATGAAGAAATTTTTTGTTCGAGATAAGTTCAAAATATGTTAGTTTACTTCAAAAAAGATAGTTTAGAGTAAAAAAAGTGTACCAGGTCGAGCTGTAAGTGTCTCATTTGTACGGTAATGGAGGAAAGGGCGCTGCGAAGGGACCCTCTATTTGGATCTTTAAAGAGCGATATCTCCGAAACGGTTCGACTTAGAATGGAACGGTTTGGAATTATTTAATTGTCGTCTAACGATCTAAAAGAAACAATCGTTACTTGGTCGAATTTCGAGAGTTCGTTTTTTAGCCTGAAAAAACTCAAAGGGGTTAACCTTGCTTTTTTTGCAAAAAAATGAAGAAATTTTTTGTTCGAGATAAGTTCAAAATATGTTAGTTTACTTCATAAAAGATAGTTTAGAGTAAAAAAAGTGTACCAGGTCGTGCTGTAAGTGTCTCATTTGTACGGTAATGGAGGAAAGGGCGCTGCGAAGGGACCCTCCATTTGGATCTTTAAAGTTGCGATATCTCCGAAACGGTTCGACTTAGAATGGAACGGTTTGGAATTATTTAATTGTTGTCTAACGATCTAAAAGAAACAATCGTTACTTGGTCGAATTTCGAGAGTTCGTTTTTTAGCTTGAAAAAACTCAAAGGTTAACCTTGCTTTTTTTGCAAAAAAATGAAGAAATTTTTTGTTCGAGATAAGTTCAAAATATGTTAGTTTACTTCATAAAAGATCGTTTAGAGTAAAAAAAGTGTACCAGGTCGAGGTGTAAGTGTCTCATTTGTACGGTAATGGAGGAAAGGGCGCTGCGAAGGGTCCCTCCATTTGGATCTTTAAAGTTGCGATATCTCCGAAACGGTTCGACTTAGAATGGAACGGTTTGGAATTATTTAATTGTAGTCTACCGATCTAAAAGAAACAATCGTTACTTGGTCGAATTTCGAGAGTTCGTTTTTTAGCTTGAAAAAACTCAAAGGGGTTAACCTTGCTTTTTTGCAAAAAATGAAGAAATTCTTTGTTCGAGATCAGTTCAAAATATGTTAGTTTACTTCATAAAAGATAGTTTAGAGTAAAAAAAGTGTACCAGGTCGAGCTGTAAGTGTCTCATTTGTACGGTAATGGAGGAAAGGGCGCTGCGAAGGGACCCTCCATTTGGATCTTTAAAGTTGCGATATCTCCGAAACGGTTCAACTTAGAATGGAACGGTTTGGAATTATGTAATTGTCGCCTAACGATCTAAAAGAAACAATCGTTACTTGGTCGAATTTCGAGAGTTCGTTTTTTAGCTTGAAAAAACTCAAAGGGGTTAACCTTGCTTTTTTGCAAAAAATGAAGAAATTCTTTGTTCGAGATCAGTTCAAAATATGTTAGTTTACTTCATAAAAGATAGTTTAGAGTAAAAAAAGTGTACCAGGTCGAGCTGTAAGTGTCTCATTTGTACGGTAATGGAGGAAAGGGCGCTGCGAAGGGACCCTCTATTTGGATCTTTAAAGAGCGATATCTCCGAAACGGTTCGACTTAGAATGGAACGGTTTGGAATTATTTAATTGTCGTCTAACGATCTAAAAGAAACAATCGTTACTTGGTCGAATTTCGAGAGTTCGTTTTTTAGCCTGAAAAAACTCAAAGAGGTTAACCTTGCTTTTTTTGCAAAAAATGAAGAAATTTTTTGTTCGAGATAAGTTCAAAATATGTTAGTTTACTTCATAAAAGATAGTTTAGAGTAAAAAAAGTGTACCAGGTCGAGCTGTAAGTGTCTCATTTGTACGGTAATGGAGGAAAGGGCGCTGCGAAGGGACCCTCCATTTGGATCTTTAAAGTTGCGATATCTCCGAAACGGTTCGACTTAGAATGGAACGGTTTGGAATTATTTAATTGTTGTCTAACGATCTAAAAGAAACAATCGTTACTTGGTCGAATTTCGAGAGTTCGTTTTTTAGCTTGAAAAAACTCAAAGGTTAACCTTGCTTTTTTGCAAAAAAATGAAGAAATTTTTTGTTCGAGATAAGTTCAAAATATGTTAGTTTACTTCATAAAAGATAGTTTAGAGTAAAAAAAGTGTACCAGGTCGAGGTGTAAGTGTCTCATTTGTACGGTAATGGAGGAAAGTGCGCTGCGAAGGGACCCTCCATTTGGATCTTTAAAGTTGCGATATCTCCGAAACGGTTCGACTTAGAATGGAACGGTTTGGAATTATTTAATTGTAGTCTACCGATCTAAAAGAAACAATCGTTACTTGGTCGAATTTCGAGAGTTCGTTTTTTAGCTTGAAAAACTCAAAGGGGTTAACCTTGCTTTTTTGCAAAAAATGAAGAAATTCTTTGTTCGAGATCAGTTCAAAATATGTTAGTTTACTTCATAAAAGATAGTTTAGAGTAAAAAAAGTGTACCAGGTCGAGCTGTAAGTGTCTCATTTGTACGGTAATGGAGGAAAGGGCGCTGCGAAGGGACCCTCCATTTGGATCTTTAAAGTTGCGATATCTCCGAAACGGTTCAACTTAGAATGGAACGGTTTGAAATTATGTAATTGTCGCCTAACGATCTAAAAGAAACAATCGTTACTTGGTCGAATTTCGAGAGTTCGTTTTTTAGCTTGAAAAAACTCAAAGGGGTTAATCTTGCTTTTTTTGCAAAAAAATGAAGAAATATTTTGTTCGAGATAAGTTCAAAATATGTTAGTTTACTTCATAAAAGATAGTTTAGAGTAAAAAAAGTGTACCAGGTCGAGCTGTAAGTGTCTCATTTGTACGGTAATGGAGGAAAGGGCGCTGATGGGTAAAGCAAAAGATGTCCAAATAATTACAACTGTAGTAATTCGTGAACCATAAACGATACCTAGCGAATCAAATTATTTTTCTAAAAACTTTTGCAATTCATTTTCTTCATTTTAATACAATATGATGAGATATTTTTGTAACTTCGAGTAAATGCCGTCATGTTGAAGTTTTTTATACACAATTTGCCGATAGCAGCTTATATAGATTATTTACACAAGCTAATTATTGCATTTGAAAAACTAGTTGAAATCCCTGGATTACAAAACGAATTTCGAATACCGCAGTAACGAAAGTATAAAAAAAATCTGGCCTTATCAAAAAGACAAAATTTGATAATTTCGAAATTTCGACTTTAAAGTCGAATATTTAGAAAAGTATTTGAGATATCGAAAAATTGGGACCGGATCTTGAATCAGCATAAAATTTCACATAAGAATAAGATCCATATCTTAACTCGGTTGTAGACAATACGCATCTCTTGCAACGCACGGACGGAATATTGATTCCAGTAACGAACGAAGTTCGTTGATAATTAAACTGCGAAAGGCGCCGTTATAGGAGCTGCAAATTTTAAAAATTTCATAGTGATACCTCTTTTAGGTAGTTAATTTGATGGAGAAGGGAGAGTCATGGCTAAAAAAAACGCTTATTTTGATCCCTTACAAAAATATTACATTTTTCTCATTTACATAAAATTCTTTTTATTAATGAAAATTTAGATTATGCGTTACCGATAGGCCTTAAAATTCTCTAAAAGACGTTGTGCATCTCATTTAGTTATAGCGGAATTTTTTTTTTGCATTTTGATCCGTCTTCTTTAATCGAAGTGCAAAAATTTCTGCCGACAATTTCAATACAACCCGAAATCGGTAGTGAGGTTTGATTATTAGGATCACATGAATTGGAAGAATATAATAATACGACGTAAATATCAGTAGAGATGTTGGTGAGTTGTAAATAGTAGCGCTATCTGCTGTAGAAAATGTAACTAAAATTTAAAGCAGTTGATTCTTCAATTGCTAGATGTCAGTACAATATCTAATACAGCAGAGTCAGTAGATTACCATTATGACTCTGTATATTTTCAAAACATAGAATATATAATACCACAGAATGTTATTTCGTCCATGGTAATGTATAATATATACAGTAAATAATGAAAATGAAATGTTAAAATATAACACTGTTATATGGATTTAGTTATTTATTATACAAAGGGGAAGATTAAAAAGCGTTTTTAGGGCGAGCAACTATACGATCGCTAATTTTATTTTTCCCCAATGTAGAATTTATTTGGGAATATTAGTGAGGTTACGTGTATCTGTATCTCCAATGAACTGTATACTATTGAAATATCAGTGCACAGTATACAGTTCATTGGTATCTGTATATAAATAACAATTAATAGTCGTTATATACAGTTTGATTTTATTGATAAAAATGAGTGAGGTAGGTAAGGGTAATTGCTGGGGTTCCTGTGCGTTTAGTTTATAAAACAGAGTTTGTCTCAACTCTCAATCATAATTATACTGAAGTTGAATTTGTTCACTTATTTTAGGTTAACACAAATCGGGGAACTATCTGCAACGAACATGTAGAAGTTTTGTGTGTGTATGTGTAATGTGTATGTCGGGGTTAGAAATATATGGATTGTTGATAAGATGGTATGTCCACATGACTTAATGGACAATCCAGATGACCAAGAAGAAAGGATTGCAATTATGTTTGGAGCTATCATTCTATTTTATTACCACAAAACATCCCCTTCATTACTGTCCGTACAGATCTAAGCAAGAAGGCATTGCGTCTGTCAACTGTGCATTTAGATGTAAACCTGCTTATTGTGAACGGCTTTACATAATATATATTAATAAAATGAGATTCGTAATTGGAATTTGTAATTTTAGACGAAAGTCAAGAAACTGTTGCAAAATCAATAAACTCTGATGAAGTAGAAGGTAAGTGACACGACAGGGGCAGGTATTTTTTGTCATAACGCTATTTGTTTATAAAATTAAATCAGGAACAAAGCACTACACTTGTAGTAGAAACTGCGGCAGAAGTGTGCCCCACTCAAGCAAAACCACAGGTAGACAAAGAAGGAATGGACCGAAGTATAGATTGGGCTCTTTATAATCATATCGTTAAAGTTACAGTGTATATGTATGACTTTGACTAACTGTATTACTGTATAAAACGAAAAGAGCTATGTGAGCACCTGTGCCCTACTCAATAATTGTGGGTAGCACAAGGACAACAATAAATGATTAAGATCTAACTTTTTTTGTAAAAACTTTTGCATCTATTTCTCTCGATTTTATTCCAATATTTCGAGGTATTTTGATCACCTTCGATAGTTGCCTTCATGTCGAAGTTATCAATAGGTATAAACGGGATTCGCTTCGCTGATAGGAACAGCGGCATTTTTTTGTTTATTTTGTAAAGAACTGATTGTGGATTGGATAATATTATTACTGTAGCAACTGTAGTTGTTGACAAGAGAAAAAATATGTAATGGTTTTGTTAAGGTTTTTCTTAAAAAGGAAAAGTAAAGGTTAATTCTTGTGTTCTCTTTGGTATCCATCATTTGTGGCGACCGTGATAGGACATTATTGATTTATGGGATGGATAAATTAAAGAAAACAAGAAGTATTGTAAGGTCCTCATTCACAACCTGTTTGAGGAAAATTGAAGTGGAACTTAAAAGGGAAGACTGTGATTGGAATATGGTAAATGGTCAACTGAACATTCTGGAATAACGAATGCAAGAGTTGGACGAGAAGGATGCAGAATACATGAATTTGTTAGTTAGCTCGGATGATAAAGGTGAAGAGGAACTGTGTAAGGAACAGGAAAGTATTGATGAGTACGCAAGTAAGGGTTATTATATTAAAACCAGTATTAACAAAAGGGAAAAGTCAGAAAACAACTCGGCTGATGAGACGGTTTTGTCCAAACATAGAATTAAGAGGTATCCAAAAGTAGGGTTGACAAAGTTTACTGGACAGCCTTAGGAATGGATAAGGTTCTGGAGTGTATTCAAGAGTATTGATGAGGATGCTGATTTGTCTAATGAGGACAAATTCCAATATCTTCTTCAATGTATGGGCCCCAAATCGAAGGCATTGGAGATGGTTCTTAGCTATCCGCCAAGTGGGCGTAAAGAACTGCTCACAGAAGTGTATGTAAGGGAATTGTTAAACATATTAGTGACAAACTTTTCGTCTGGTGGCATCAGAGCTATATGACAGTTTGGAGTCTCACGTTAACTCTTTAGAGACATTAGGAATGGACATAGTTGCGTGTACCCCCATGCTCTATCCACTAATTGAATCGTGCATTCCTGATGATCTTTTGTGAACTTGGGACAAAATGAGTAGAGCAGAAAGGCCGCTACCGGAGGGTGACGAGTCAGTGGATGAGTCAGGAAGAATAAGAAAATTGTTAAACTTTTTAAGGAAATGAAAGGGTTTCGCTTGCAAAGGTTAATTTTAAATCTGGTGAAGATCAATCCAAACGTTTTAAGGAAAAGAATACTAGTATACGCACTGCCTCTGGATTATTAAACTCTCAAAAGACTGTTCGTCATTGTCTATTCCTTAATCTTGATCATTATAGAGATATGTGCACCAAACCAATGAGTTTGGAAGAACGGAATAGGATTGTTAAAGAAAGGAATCGTTACGCTTGTTTGAGGTTTGGACATGCATGAGCTCAAAGAATGCCGGAAAAACATCAAATGTCCAGAATGCTCAGGTCAACATTGTAAAATTATGTGTCCAGTTTCAGATAAAAAAGGAGACGCAGACGTGTCATCTAAAGTTAGCATTACGGAAACTCTAGCCTGCATTCAACATGCCAATAATCCGGAGGTGGTGTTGCAGACTTTGAAGGTATTGATAAAGAATGAGGGCAAGCAGCGGACAGTGAGAGCTATTATTGACACAGGCAGTCAACGATCATATGTATTTTGAAGGACACCGCTGAAGGTACGAATTATGGTATGTATTACTAGAAATGTGAGTACCATACACGCCTCTTGTTTGGAGGCAGAAATAAGTCTGGTGTGCAGACGCATAATTGTCACACAATCTTACTGGCTAATCTAGAGATGGAAGCTATCAATGCTACTTTGAAGCGATGGACCAGATTATGATATGTGATAACAAACCTGGTGCCAAAGGAGATACATGGATAAAAGATTTATAGTCTCGAGGAGTAGAACTAACTGACATATAGGAGAGTCTCATGAGCCTATTGAAGTTCTTATCGGAGCTGATTAGCTGGCAAGCTTCTCACTGGAAGGATACTCCATTTAAAAGAGGGTTTGGTAGCTATAGAAACACGATTAGGATGGACTATGATGGGAAAGTTGCCAACATGGAATAAGGAAATTGATCAAACGGTAACTGCCCTTTCCCTATAGTTCATGTTGAACCGTCAGCCACTAATCATATCTCAACGGAAAGTGCGAATTCGAATGTTCTTGGATTAGTGTGGAATAAGCATGATGACTGATGACATTTTGAAATTAAATGATAATTGTTTTAAATTCATTTTAGTTAATGATAAAGTTACTAAACGAACTATGCTTTCAGTAGCTCAACAAATTTTTGACCCTTTAGAAGTGACTACTGGAGTGATGTTATGTCCTAAAATTTTGCTCCAGAAAGACATGGCAGAGAAAACTAAAATGGGATAAAGAAGTTGATGAGGATATAAAGAAGGAGTTTTTAAAATGGAGTTCCGAGTTGCCCTTGTTATTACAATTAGAAATGCCTCGATGGTTATTTGGTATTGATAATTATTATGAAAGAATTTTGTTGCATGTTTTCTGCGATGGGTCGAAAGACGCATATATTATTGGTCCGAGGTTCGGAAGTCAGACCTCAGACATGGGCGCCCCTACTAAAGGGTAGGGGGGCTGGGATTTCATAAATCGCGTAAATTCATCTTAGAAAATGTTATAAATATAACCACTTTCGGAATATAATGTTCTATTCCATCGGTAACTCTGCATTATAGCCTATTGATTTACTAATTTAAAAATAGGTAAACATTTTCAAGTACCTATCCTAATTTCTACTTGAAAAAATGTAAGGGTCCCCCCCCTTAACAAATTTTCTTCCGGCGCCCCTGACCTTAGACGATACGATTAATTCTTCGGCGCGCCCAAATGGCATGCACAAATGCATAATAAGTACCTATACATCTCACATTAGTAAAATAAGTCTAGTGTCTAGTAAAAAACTGTATGTAAAAAACGCAACAAGAATGGTTATTTATTAAAAGAATTATGGGTTCACGTAATTTTCTCAAAAAAGTGCTCAAACTCTTTCTGAGAAAATTATTGATACCAAATTTGCTGCTTTCATTACGAAATTACGATGCACTGCTCAGTAAAATCACTAGACGGATCACTTGGGCACAGAAGAAATACCATAGGTATTTCTTCTGTGACTTGGGGGAGCTATTGTATGATTGGGAAAGGGAGCGAACTTCAGAACGAAATGAAAGTGATTTCGTATTTCATTGCGCCAGCTGTGCTGCAGGAACTATCAAAGATGTTGGTGATTCGTCATATGCTGTGTCTCACACTCTCACAGCAGGAATAAATTGACAGACAGCAGGATAGCGGTGTAGTTTTCAAGCAGTGCACTGATATGGGGGCGTTTTTCAACTTCAAAACACTTCAGATGACAAGAAGGCCGCCTAGGGTTGCTGACTTATACAAAGACGTGTCCACGTATAAGCTTGACAGATCTAACGATGCGGGTCACGCCCAGATGTGCATTAAACTAAGTAGAAGGGAGGGTGTATTTGAACCACTGCGGAGTGACTTACTGCAGCTCGTCTTTGTTTCTCCTAGTGCTCTCTCACTTCAACTTGGTGCACTCCCACCCGCCAGATGTAGGAATGACACGCCACAAGCTTCGTCAGCTGTAGCTGCACCTAATCTGCCTTCAACTGCGGAACTGGAAGATGAAGAGTGCGATTGTGCGGTAACTGTCTTCCAGCATTCAAGCGAGTCAACTTCAAAGGTTTCATTTACATTAACTCCATAATTGATTATGTTGCCTTAGAATAAAGTTGGTTTATTATTTTTCTTTCACTAATACTTTATGTTAAGTTAACTAGACTACGTTTTACGCCATAACTTTCGATCGGATGTAGGGAATCCTACTTTTGCGGGTGTATATGCCGTGGTAATCTCAAGTGGATACGTCAAAATAACTCCTCAAAGATGGCAATAGAATTAGAAAAGGATAAACAACTGTTTGCAGCAAACTTCACAATATTTATGATTTGTTGCTATCACAAACCTCTAACAAGTGATTTGTGGTTGGTATTTCCAGATTAGATTAGCATAATTTAGTATTATAACATAATTGTATGGGGTAATTGGGTAATTATGAAAATTGATTTTCTTCTCATCCAGTGAACTCTATAGGTACTTAAAAGTTCACTGTTCTCATTTCAACTTTTTTTAAACAGCGTTTGGACATTACGACTTTCATGGTTAAGTTCCACTGTAATAAATATGTAATAAATAATTGTGAATTTAGCATAGTCAAAAGTTATTATAAAACTATTAAGTGGTTTGAATTATTGTGCACGGATATCTTTCTCTCTAATCAAACCCTGCTATATCTAACACGGACTCCTCCCTGAAAAGTCGCGAAATTGTGCAAATTTTTAAACTTTGGCCACAGAAGAAATACATCCGTAGGTATTTCTTCTATGCTTTGGCGATGCGATTTTGGGCTACAGGCGAACCAACGACCTTTGGGCGACAGAAGCGCTCTAGCTAAGAACTCCAATCTCCACGAGTTTGGCAACCCTGAGTCCCAGACGCCACTGGTAAAAGCAATTTGAAACATTGAAAGGGGTTGAAAATTGCTCTAAAGTGAGAATGAATTAAAGTTACATAAAGCAAAAAAATGTGCCTAAAATATTGTTAGTATACATGCACACATTTTAAGAACACACTTATTGTGCCTTAATATTGCAATAACAGTGAAAAATTGGTAAAAGAAAGAAATGTAGTTAAAGTTGGCAACGTTACTGCTGGTACAGAGTTGGCAATTTTAGTGGAATGCAAACAGCTGTATTGTGATAATATTTTTTGATAATGTTCCTTTTTATCCATATAATGGATAAAGGTACATGATTAAACTGAATTTATACTACCATGACCATATTACCTACGAAACGGGCAGTTAGTAGTAACGCCAACGATGAAAATAATGACAACAACGGCGCAAATGTGAGTAATTCACACCAAAGAGTTTGTGACAAAGTGATCCTGCCATACAATATAATCGTTGATGTTCCTTTTTAGAACACGAAAGAGAGAACTTCGCGACACAGAGAAGAGCACAATGTGGGAACTGAAAATCCACCAGGTTCGACTCGTCGACAGTTTACATAGTAAGTGTTATTTATTTACACTATGACCTTAATTGACACTTTACAGTGGCAACTCTGGCGAAAGAAAAGATTTGCAGAAGTTATATAAAGAATCTGCAATAAGTAATGTAAGAGAACAACGTGAAAGGGAACGTCAAAAACAGCGTGAGTTAAGAAGGGAACGTAAGCGTGAGCGACAAAGTAAAAGAACTGCAAAAAATGAAAATAATGAACCTAGTGATTCTTCTGTCGCTGGTGATAGCGGAGATTCAGAACAATCGAATGCAATTGTCGAGAAAAAGGACTCTAGTTATGTTGATGAAGATGGAAGTGGCTGTAATAGTGAAGATGAGTATGATTCACGACGACCGTTAACAATTGGCACTCCTACTGCGGAAGAGTGGGCTCGAGTATGTGTTTTGTAGCTTTTTTATAACTAAATTTGGTTATTACATCGATCAATATTAAAATGATGTAAAACCGTTGTTTTTCAGAGGGATGCGTATTTTTCGAGATGTTTACTTAAGTTAGGGTACGAAATTAAAAAAATGCACGAAGATGGTGCTTGTCTGTTTCGTGCAATTGCCGATCAAGTTTATGGTGATCAAGAATTGCACTCGACTGTCCGTTCTCAATGTATGGATTACATAGTATGTGGGATTCTATTTTGAAATTTAGACGCTTACGTCAAGCTATAATTGTAGGTAAAAAATCAAGATTTTTTCGCACCATATGTAACTGAAGATTTTGACAAATATGTTGAACGAAAACGGAAATGGTATGTACATGGAAATCACTTAGAAATTCAGGCCTTATCCGAAATGTACAATCGAACTATCGAAGTTTATTGTTATCACACTGGTAAAAAAATATATATTTCGCTACGCCTACATTATTGTAGCCTTTGTAATATTTTAGAACCAATCAATATATTCAACGCTTCTAGCATGAATTCTTATGAACCTATTCGTGTATCCTATCACAGGATGTGCCATTACAACTCGATAACAAATCCAAAGAAGCCATCTGTACTTGTGGGGTTGGGTTTACCAAACTATTGTACACGTTGCGATTTGGATAGAAGAGATGTTCATGATGCTGAGCGTCAAAGTGAGGAGATGTTGATTGAGCAGGTATACTGCTAAAATTGTATTTGAAAAATTAAAAATTACTTTGTTTCAGACTATGTTAGAGGATAAAATTATGGCAACTGATTGGGAGGCTACTAATGAAGCTCTAGAGGAGCAAGTAGCGCGTGAATCGTATATACAATTTTATCGTGATGTTGAACGACGTTTAAAAGCCGAAAGTCATTCCACTGCTAGTGCTGCAGCAGGAAGCAGCTCAACTGTTACTTCGGCTGTTTGTTCTAGCCCCAGATCATCTCGCCGAGGTTCTGTTTCTCCAAAAGGTTCAGTGTCGCCGAAAGGAAATTTGTCACCAAAAAGTTACTGTGGTAAATAAGTATTTTGTAATAACTTTTATTTTAAAAAGATTCGTCTAGCGTCACCACGGTATTCAATGGAAACAAATTCTACTTTATCTACGTTCGATAAATCGGATTATAATCAAATACTTTTAAGTGATAATGCTAATTCGACAACTACATACCAATCTTATGGGATGGATTCTAAAAAGCATAACGAAGATAATGATGGATCTGACTTAAATAGTTCACAAGGTGCTTCTAAATCAAATGAAAATAGTTATGAACAAGAAGGTACGAGTTCCAACAAACCTCTTCTCTTACTCTTTACTTGTAGAATTTCAATAACACGTTTAGTAATAATTCAAAATTTTTTTAATTCCATATTAGCCTCTAAGAAAATGTTCGAAATGTGTTTTATTGTCTTTGGCAATTGGCATAAGTCAAGTGATCACAGAATCATACAAAGTCTTTAAAAATTAACGTCCATCTTTCGTGTAATGTTTGTGCAGCGTTTGTGTGTATTTTTGTAGCTACTGAAGTAGCAATTTGTTTTGGAAGAATTCAACAAATGCATCCTCTTTGGAATGCATCGTAAATGTTACCAAACTACTACCATATATTATAAGAGCTTTTGTAATTATATTGCAACTCTATGATTCTTATCACTTGGCTATGATTCTCTACTCTGTTCTTTTCTGCCCTTCCATTTATGCAAATTACCAATCAATTTAGATAAACAGCAAAACACAAAATTAATGTGTAAATAAATTAGTGCTGGCAAAAATGTCGAACGAATTGATTAATCGATTCGTTCGAACACGATTAGTGAACGATTTCCATAGGCACAGAAATCGATTAATCGCGATTTTCGATTAATCTCGATTTTAGACTAATCTGCGATTAATCGATTTTTTCGATTTTCGATTCTTACAGAAATCGATTAATCGATTTTCGATTTCCACAATTTTTGAGGGCACTAAAATAAATCAATATTGGTAGGTGTGTAGTTGGCCTTTAGGTACCATGCCCTCCCAAATTTATTACTAAGATGCCCTCCTACCCTTATAATAGAAGGGTGGGAGAAAGTTTGGGATCCTTTGAATTGAAAGAAAAAAAAATACCTCTCTGTCGCGGAAATGGTTCATCCCAGTAGTGATAAAGCTTCAAACGTCTGCCAGAGTCCTGTCGATCCCTCAACTCCCATTGTTACTGAACCAGACGCTTTTTCCCAAATGTATTAAAATCGTGGACAGACCTATAGGGGTCGGGTCACGAGTTGTTGCTGTCGCACGGCCATAAAACTGCTACGTTATAACTCAGTATCCATTAATGTTTGATAGTCCTGCTATGGAGCTCTAAGAGTCAAATGTTTCCCGCCCATCTTTCTGTAGCGAGGGAGGTCTTAGTATTACGTTTGGAAGGGAGTCCATGCATAATGAATGCCAAGTATAAATTGACGCTTACTGTATACTCAGCATTATTTACCATGGAAGCAGAGAGTTACTCTCAGACCACTATTGAGTATGATAGAAGATCTTCGATTGAGTAATTTGTAGGTATATATAATCTAATTAATATTGATGTCGTTTCGAAAAGAGTTATATCATAGATATGTAGTTGTCAAAACAAGAAAAAATACTTTCGCTATATTGAGTTTTGTATGGTTTTTTGCATTTTTTACATTGACCGCAATTTATTTATTTCTCTAATAATGAAGAGCAAACTACCAACAGACTTTCGATGCTCCAAATCTTATTGGATACATTACTGACGAATTTTCAAGTGTTAATTTAAGGTAGAGGACAACAGTATGTTGCCGTTTGCGAAAAATTTATCGTTTCATCAATACATACCAAACAAAAGTTTGTAAGTATGGTTTAAAATTGTATAAACTCTGTTTAGTTCATGGTTACACCTATAAATGTTAGAGTATATTTTGGATACTGGTTAAAGACATGCAAAATCGGTTGTGGAAAAGCTGCACAATTGTTTCAATTGAAAAGACAGAAGAAACCCAAAAAGTTGTAGAAAGGAATGTTAAATTCAAAAATGATGCCGGTATCTGTACAAGGTGTTCCAAAAATAGTTAGAAATGTAAGGATACAAAAGTATGTAACATGCTGTACATTAGTATGGAATGAAAAAAATTGCAATTTTTAGTCTTAATACTACAAAAAAATGTTAGATTTATCTTTGAAATCTATGAGAATTATTTCTGATGTGACAATTTTTAATGCAGTGTCACTTGTGAAAATGCAAAGAATTTTCTGCATGCTCCAAATGTGACACTCTGCACATAGAAATTTAGCCTTTTTGACCTTGAATTTATATTTTTATTAGTACTTTCACTACATAAAATATGTATGAAACACCCCGCGTAAATAAAGTTGCATTAAAAATAATTACTTATTTGTCCTAAAATTAAAGTATGTATGATACATAGTGACCAGTGGCGGATCTAACGGCCGCACGAATAATGAGACCCTCGCCAAATGAGGCCCTCCAAATAATAAAATTAATGATAATTAATTATAAATAAGTAAATAAGACAAAAATTAAGAGGAAGTAAAATAAATAACAGTGTAACAAATTAATGCAAGAAGATTATAAACATTAAAAAAATGTACCACCTAAATATTTGCACGACGAGGTCCTGGGCCTTAAATACACCACTGATAGTGAAAACATACAAAGAATGTAGCTAGTCATTGATTTATGTAATATACTGATAGCACTGATTTAAAAATGCAGCAAATGATTGAAAAATAACAGTGGCAAGCTGGCAAGTATGAAGAAGAGGTATAAATATTTGTACATAAACATATCTATACAAACTAAATAAGACAGATTTTATTATAAAGTGGATTGAAACATCCTACACATATCTGAGACTGTTTTGGAAAATTCTCTGAAATATAATTAATTATTTTCAGAAATATTTCCCTATATCTTCATCAGCTTTGCAATTTTCTTCTTGAACTACAAGTTTTCTACCTAATCTGTGATAGTGTTTCAAAATAACAGTACAAAGATATTGGTTGTGTGAACTGGGGAAAATTTATTATTTTGAGACGTAAATGTGTTCTTTATTATTAAAAAAATAGTAATTCGTTTTGATAAATTCTCTGCCACTTTTTTTGTGAATATAATAATTTCAGGTACAATGTGTATGTAAAATTTTAAGATTTAATTTATTTTACAGTTTATACAGATTGGGATGAAACTGTTATGGCACAAGTTTTGGCCGAATCACAATTAACCTATTTGAAAGATTTGAAGAGGTTGGTTAAAAAGCGAAATGGTTCCCCGGGACCATCTACATCACATTAGTATAGCTTTAGTAAGATCTATGGTATATTGAATATACCACCATTGTAGTAATTGTTCTTCTTCGTATATTTTTTCACCAAGTTGTACTATTACTACAACATTTTTTTCCTCATTTATTACCGAATATAAATATAACCACCGAAACAATGTGTTGAAGTGATGTTATATCAATTAATCTAATTATTTATGCATATATCAATTTTTAGCTTTATTACATTTCGTATGATGATACAATGGTTTTGTTTATAATTATCAGTAAGAGGGGCAATTTTTTCATGCCATTGTTTATTTTGCAAACAGTTTTGTTACAGAATAAAAAAGTGTTTCTTTACTATGTTATTTATTGATACCGTAAAATAAAAATACGACTTGCATTCTTCTTATTTTCTTCCCAATGTATTTCCTTTCATTTTTATTGTAATTTGTGTTCAGTTTGTGGTTGAAAGCTTAGAAAACCATGATAGTTCTTGAAGCCTAATTATTTCTCAAACTGTTTACTTCCTCTTTTTCTTATTTCTCTTGTATCTTTAACTTTCCTGATTGCTATCTCCTTGCTGTGCAGTTCACTACTTGCACTATTGTTGCTTTCTCTCTGTTTGTTTAATACCCTGCTCTGCTTCTATAATAGTTTACCTTTTCCTTTCCTGTGGACCCACTGTCACTATATTCTTAGCATAAGCAAAACCATAAGAGAGCGTCCCTTTGTCTTAAACTTGTAACTTCAAAACTTAGTTACTACCTCATCTTGGTTTGCTGCTTATTTTGCGTTTTCTTAATATTTTTTAAAATTTGTCGTCTATATTGTCATGCCTAATCTAGAGCTACACTACACAAAGGTTCTTTTACTTATTTACTGTATTCTTTCTACTACATGTATTTTGTCTATTCCTTTTCTGAATTTGACTTGATAATCTCTATAATTTTATGCTGCCTTTGCTTAATTAGTACAGACATTTTCTTGTACATTTAATGTACCTAAATGATAATATGTGCATGTCTTTAAATAAATAATATAATCAGCTGTATTCATTGGTAGATCAAAGCAACACTAGTTTTTGAAGACCGCTTATTCTTATACTTCATACCCTCATGTACCTACAGTGCTCTAAAGTGCACACTATTGCCCTTGAAATACTGTTCTAGTGATCTGATTGGAAGTTAAAAAAATTGTCCAAATGTTACCTATATTAATATTACTCTATTCTATATAGCAACTTAATCATTTTGTGATGACGGTACCCCCAATACTAATATTTCAATCAACGCCCCAAGTCGTATCATAATTTCAGTTTCTTTAATTACAATTGTGTCGCTCAACAACAATGGGCAAAACATGGGGCTTAATTATTATTTCACTCTCATCACAGTTTTGCCAACCCTTCCTTACATCACATTGAAACTACAATTGTAGCTGAGTACGTTATTATTTAGCATTTTAACAATTTTTGTAGATATACCCAATCCGCTGAATTTGTAAAACAAACAGTCTAACCGGTCGAAAGCAGCAGACAGGTCAACAAAGAAAGCATGCACCTTACTTGTTTTATTGGTCACTAATATGTGCTGCATTTTCCCTGTATGTTTCTTTAAAAGTTTTCTAATCTTCCATCCAAAATTTCTTTCTTCTAAATACTTTTTTGACTTCTCTTCTATCTGCTTTGTATTCTTATTCATTCATTCATATCTGATTTTTCAACACTTCTAATCTAAAACCTTCCCCTTTTCTTAAGTAGGTAATACTTTACATTCTTCATCGAACTATTCATTTTCCCCTGCCCATTCTGAATCTTGCACCACACCTTTGCCCCATACAAAAAATATGTTTCCTACCCTAATTTCTTCTCCAATGTATAATTTTTTTTCACTATATGTATATATTTTGGGTGTCTCTAGTATGTATTACATTTTAGTTTATACCATTATTCCATTAAATGCTTATTCTGATATTCTTCACTCAGGCTCTTCCACTTTAAAATCTTGAGTGATGTCAATTTTGTTGGAAGATAAAATTCCTTACAAAAGAGTTTATGTCGCCCATTTGTAAAACCGCAGAGTTTAAATAAAACATGGCGTTTTGGGAACTGATGTTCATATCTTCAAAATGATGTAATGAAACTACGCATCAGTCAATTCAATTCCCCCACTGCTGTAGTAGCAATTCAAACAAAAAAACTAGATAAAGACAAATTTGCAAGAAACCATTCTCTATACTTTTCTTCACAAATTATTGTCATTTTTTCAAAATTGACAAAATTACAGGTGGATGCAAAATCTATTTTGACATCAAAAATAATTTTTATCTACTCTTACATACCTACTTTATGTAAAGTCAATGATATAATTTGTTCACTTGGAAATAAAAGGCGATACGTTAGACCGACTCACTTGAAAGCAAGTACTGGTCCACATCTTCCACTTACAGTATCAACTGTAAGCAATACATTAGTGTAGCATAAAAGGCTGGGATGGTAACTTGATGTTAGACTGTATATAGTCATGTGAAAGAGCGCTTCCATGGACCATATCTCGCAATCAAGGAAGAACACTTGTTCTTGGGCATACTTACCTGCTAGGCACTGTAAAATAAAGATAAGCACATGCACCGCATGGGCTTGATCGAACCACCATCTTTTAGAGAATGTGACACATGCTTTAGTAAGTATTTTACTGAAAGAAGCTGGGGAAACCTTGGTCGAACATGCGCTGCTTGTATATACAATTTCTCTTTCTTTGCGCATTATTTGCAAATCATTCTTATTCTAGTTACATTTACCCATTTACAATCATGTACTTATCCCTTTATTACAGTCCATTCACATTACCCTATATTTATGTTCTGCATTTTTCTTTACTTATTTCCCATCCCCTATTATAACAGTTTCCTTCTTTTCTATATTCCTTCCATCCACTCCGCTCCGCATCCTTTCTCGTCTAATATTTTCTCAACCCTCCTTTCCTCTTCCCTTAACTCTCTACGCTCCTTTATCATGTGTGACATGTTTTCTAACCCTTCCCCCACATAACCTGCAGTTTTTCTTTCTTCCTCCTTTCACCATAAAAATAAAATTTTATTGTTATGTGACCCCAGGTGCGTAAATTTTTTCACCTGCTATATTTCTTCCTCTCCCCATTTCCACTCTTCTATTTTCCTTCTACCCTCTCTCCTTCTAAATACTAATTACTAGTATGCATGTGAAAGTCGTCCACTCTCCACTCATAATTGAGAATCAAGAAACTTATTCACTAGAAAGTCAATTATTTAAATTTGATTATCGCGCTCAAAAAGGTCGCCAACTGTATGAAATTTGATAGTATTACTGCACAGTAACATCCATGACAGCTGTACATTCATGTAACTTATTTTGATGATTATTTTGGCAACGTTTTTATACTGATAATAACTTTTTCAACGTGCTTATGTGTAAAAAAATACGTTATTTTCATAGCTAAATGCTCTTTGTGATGTTGCTCTTAGTGGCAGATTAATAAATTGTGATATTTATGTTATTGCACAGCATACTTATAGTAACCAGAAGGAAGGAGTTAAAATTATAATAATGCCATTATTTGGAAAGAAAGATCCAGAAAAGAAAAGTAAAAAGGAGTCTAAAGATGCTGAAAAGGCATCTGTAGAAGACAAATACAATTTAAAGGACTTGTTAGGAACGTAGGTTTCGTTTTATAAATATTTACAAATGGGTATTTCTTTATTGTTATCTTTAGGGGTGCTTTTTCCGTTGTAAGGCTGGGAGAAAGTAAGGAGCAGCATGGCCAATTATACGCCATTAAAATTATAGATAAGAAGGCTCTGAAGGGAAAAGAAGACTCCTTGGAAAATGAAATTAAGGTTTTACGGAAGTACGTAATTTTTGTACCTATGTGTATTTGTTAATTTCATTTTCTCGGTTTCAGATTAACTCATCATAATATTGTGCAGCTTCTAGAAACTTACGAAGACAAATCTAAAGTGTATTTGGTAATGGAATTGTAAGTTGCCGGTTTTATTTTATCGATGATTTATTATCATATTTGTGTAGAGTGACTGGTGGTGAACTTTTCGATCGTATTGTCGAGAAGGGGTCTTATACTGAAAAGGATGCGTCTGGTCTTATTCGCCAAGTTTTAGAAGCTGTTGATTATATGCATGAACAAGGTGTCGTACATCGTGATTTAAAACCTGAAAATTTGCTATACTATAGTCCAGATGAAAACAGCAAAATTATGATAAGTGATTTTGGTTTATCAAAAATGGAAGATTCAGGTGTTATGGCAACTGCGTGTGGTACTCCAGGTTATGTTGGTACGTTACAAATAACAAAAAATTAATTTTCTAAGCTCCGTTATTTAGCCCCTGAAGTACTTGCCCAAAAACCGTATGGTAAAGCTGTTGATGTTTGGAGTATAGGCGTGATATCGTATATATTACTTTGTGGTTACCCTCCATTTTATGATGAAAATGATGCAAACCTTTTTGCACAAATACTTAAAGGAGAATTTGAGTTTGATTCGCCATATTGGGACGAAATTAGTGATTCGGCAAAGGATTTTATAAGACATTTAATGTGTGTTAATGTGGAGAAACGTTATACTTGCCGACAAGCGTTAGGCCATCCATGGTAAATAAATAAATAATTAATTCTTCTAATAAAACTGTTTTTCTCTAGGATATCTGGAAATGCTGCCAGTAATAAGAATATCCATGGTACTGTGGCTGAACAGTTGAAAAAGAACTTTGCTAAATCACGTTGGAAAGTAAGTATTATTTCACTTAAATTCTATTTTTCATTTTCTAATACTATTTGATGTGTACAGTCTGCATGATATATGTATTCTTCGGGTTATACTGATTACTTCTCAATTTAGAGAGACTGACAAGATGTGTTATACTATATTGCTTATTGTTGGTAGTTTATTGAAATCGAAACGATAAGTGCATGAAGGAAAATCAAAAATTCATAGTCAGGCTCATGAAATAATTTATAAGTGTGAAGGAATAAAAAAATTAAAGTGTCTGCAGGTACCAGTGTATGTGAAAACTCTGTGTAAAACATCATAATGGAAGGAAGTAACTTTATTTCCTTTGAAATTAGTAAAAAGATTTCCCAATGAGGAAAACGATATGGGAATACACTAAAGGCAATCAAAGAGATGAGGGCGAAATGAGAGAAAGTTTTGAAGATGACAATAAACAAAATTAAATGCTAAAAAAGGAATTGGGAATGACAAACTGTGAATGAAGTGGGGAAACAAATGGAAGCATGAAAAACAGGTAAGGAGGTACAAAAACAGAATTGGTAGTCTAGATGAGAAAATAGAGAAGAATTTATAGGGATCAAAGGAGACACAATCTATTAATATAGAATGCCAAAGTTAATGGAAGAGATGTAAAAGAAAAGGTAAAGATTTATTTCTGAGAAACTAAAAATAGATATATGTATCTATTAAAGAAGTGTGTGAAATAAATAAGTGGAATCAGAAAAAGTAGATATAATGATGACGCATGAGGAACTAATAGAAAATGACATAACTCCATCAGAAAGAGATATGCAAAAGCAACTATGAAACAAAGATCAAGGAAAAAAGGCAAGTTATAAGAAGATAACAGTTAAACAACAGTGGCATCAATTAAATTAAGAAAACTCAGAATGAAATATGGAGAAAAGCAGAGAGCAAGTAAATGCTAACAAAGTGTTGTGAACACATGAAAAATGCAAACAATTATGCAGTGAAATATTTGTTAATGTAGAAATTGAAAAATTGAGGACACTGTAATGGTTCAGAAAGTGAAACCCGTTCATTTTAATGATATATTAATATGTGCATATTATGAAAATTTAATTACACTTTAATTAAAATGCATTGGAATTGTTATTTGTTTTAAAAAAAAAGTAATCTATTAATCTCATGTTTATTTCATAACCACTAATTGTTAATTTAATTGCAAAACACAATAAAGGAAAAGTGTTGTTCATTTCACATAATAATAAACAAATAGACAAAAATAGAATTCTGATGAAGGCACGCTTTAATTTAAAAAATGCGGATTTTAAACTTTGTAACACATTCTACAAGTAAATTGTTACACATCTACGAACTGAGTTGTCTGAATGTATGTCAGGGGTGTTATACTTAAATTGAAGGAAGGTAGAATTACTTTTTAGCACATAACTAATGGGTCATGCATGATTTCGTACTTAATTTATGAAACATATTCTATCTAAAGATCTACATTATTTTGACATTATTCATTTTAGTCTTTGGATAGTCACTCACAATCTGTTAAATAATGATATATTGAAGAATGGAAATTAATTAACCCAAGTATCTTCTTTTACAGTTTCTACCTAAGCTAAAAATGTATTCGTTAACAAAACAAAAGATAATTTTTGTTCTTCAAACTCATGAAATCTTGTTTGAGTTTTGATTTTTTTTTAATGTAATGTAAAATATTACAAACATGATTTCGTCTACTGTTCTTTTTAAAGTAGGAAAGGTTGATTTTCTCAAAAGTATGAATTTTGTTTAAAATACTTCATCATAGTCATGCAAAGTAAGATAGTTAGCACTTATTATTTGTTACTAATTTTGTTTAGTTTCTGACCTTTTTCAGCCATGAATGACATCCTTTAATTCCATCCTCTTGCTATCTGCTCTAATATGTGGTGAAATTCGGAAACCAACTTAGAAGTAATTTTGCGATTACTTCATGCGTGGAGGGCTAGGGATTGTAATTACTGCTATCCGTGGGAACGTTCCTTGCACTAAGAGTTATTCTTATCAATTCTGTCTGAAGTGCATTGGGAGTTTGTCTAGTGGTTTGCTGATGTGGAAATTTAATTCTTTGAAGTAAATACCACTGTCTGTTGTTTCTTCTATTATTTTAGATCCAGTTTCTCCATATCGTAACTTAAGAAGGAGCCTGCTCTTGTACATGGAGGCAGTCTAGCAAAACCTCCATATCAATTATAGAGATTGTCTGCATTATGACTGTACATGGAAGGCACACTAGTCTTTGCAACAATTAAGAAGTGCTAATGGTTGTGCCGAATCGATTCTAGGTCTTCAGAAGCACATCACAAGCTCCCTATTGCGCTACCACATTTTCAGAAAACCCTGTTTGCTTTTACCCTTTCAAGGTGGATATACTTTCTTCAATTCAGCTTATTGTTAAGCGTAATACTGTAATACTTCACTGACTGAAAACTAAAAGTCCTTACAGAAGAGGAAAGGAGCTCGAAGGCTGCTACTCCTTGGACCATTTTATTATTAATATCTTCACAGCCGTTTGCATAATTTGATCCACTGTGGCAGGGCACAAAGTCAGGGAGTGCAATTTCATCTAATTTTTTTACACTTTGCTGCCGTTCCTTATACCTCTCATATCTTGAGCTCCATCTGTGGCCTATACCTGTTTGAAATTAAAGCTGATTGTCCCTTTATTGGGTTGGAAGAATATGAGTGGTTGTGGTCTACAATACACCAGCACACTTTTTGTATTATAAAAATGATGCATAGTTCCAAAGAAAATCACTCAACAATATGTAGAGTAGCAGTATGTGATCTTAGTGCTAATTGCTGAAATAACATTAACAAAGATAACGGTTTGCCCATCGCCCTCTGTTGTTAAAATTATTTTGAATTTTAGTAGATGCTATACTAATTACAGCTTCCTTTACAAAATAAAGGGATTATTCTCGTGGCTATTTACATTTTATATTTGCATTACTGTCATGCCAACTTTTGCCGCCATTCTTAGTCTCATGTCATGAATATTATCATTCCTTCTAAACAGTGGCGGCTCGTGAGTTAACAATTTGGTGAGGCAACTTTTTCGGAAGATATTTTAACTTAATCATAGAACTAATTTAACCACTCATAATTATCTTTCAAATGTACCTACCTACTTATGAATTGTTAAAAAAACATTTATGATTTATTTTAGAGATTAAATTTGTAAATTATTTTCTACTTTTTCAAGTCATGTAATAGGAACTAAAAACCTTTCTCCTTATGATCATAGTAATAATTAATATAAATTTACTTACCAACATGAAAATTTTGAACTGTGCACCTTGAAGTCTAAATATTAAAAGTTTTTTTAATACCAAAGGTATGCGTCTATTTTTCTGATTCGCAAAATCATCAATATAACGTCTTCAAAAACTGTTCATTACCGCATAATATTTTTATTAATTGATGGTGATAAATTTTTTAAGTCTGTATATCCCGTTACCACACTGCTTGAGCACTACTGTCCGAAAAAAGGACACAGGGCCAACAAAACAATTTATTTTTTTTCGTGCTACCACACAACCACCGGCAGTTCTGGTACCACAAATTAGCAAATGCTCTATTTGGTATTCCTAAATTAATTAGAGATTTACTTAAATCAGGGCGAGGTGTTCCTAAATTTTTAGTGTAAATTTTCTCTTCATATGTTAACGCACCAAAACGATTTTCAATAATAACATTTACCTCGTCTTCGCTATTTCTAATATCGCCTTGGTTAGCCATTTCAAAATTTACTCATAAAATGATCAAAATAGGTAACACACAGAAAAGGTAACCACGGAATAAAAGACGTAACTTTCCGAAAGTAGATCTACATTCAAAGTTGAAGGGTTGAACTGAACTAAATAAAAAGGACTGTTTAGAAGTTGAATTGAAATGCAAAATGCAATCTCAACACATTCTTTAAAAAATCATATATCTAAACAGAAAGACTCAATGTAACACAATATTCCTATACTGTGACGTCAACGCTGGATAGTTAGCTATAAGCACGTAGAGAGGCAAGATGACGATTTGCCTCTTCTGGCATGAATAAAGCAAAGCGAACTACGTTAAGTCACTAAGGAATCAATATCTTGATTAAATACTTACATGTTTCATGATTTTGATTTCGTTTTAAACTAATATAATTTATAATCTAAACATAATTTTTTTATAAATTATTAACTATTACCGAATGAAAAGAAACGGGCATATTCCTTCAGCGAGCGATGCCTCTAACAACGCATGTATAAATTAGCCAAGTCCCATACAAACCGCTGCCGAGTGCGTCTGCCTGTTACGTATAAGCGTTGGTATAAGTAGTTCCTTTCAGAGGCAGATCCAGTCTATGCCTCACTTGACAATAAAAGTCGACCAAGAATGCAAGATTTTGAAACATGAGAGCGGTGACGAATTATTAAGGAATAAATATGATTTTATTTATATAAGTTAAAATAGGTATGGAGTTATGGACGTATTATAGTGCTTATGTTAGGGAATTTTATACATTAAGGAAATGAATTTAATTCCGAAACTTAATTTTGTTTATTGGTTTAATTGTCAGATTTAGGTCTTTCTCTTTCTTTTGTCATGGTGAGGCACTGCCTCACCTGCCTCACCAGAGAAGCCGCCCCTGCTTCTAAAGTAGTTAACAAATCTGAGTGAATCACATTAGTAGTTGTAAGTTATTACTTAAAATAGCTCCAAAGGTCTTTGGATACAGTTTGGTGGTTGAAATTTGGCATTGAGTGAAGCAAATTTTGTTAAGTATTTATAATGTAGTGTATTTTTGTTGTTAATTTTTTAATAATTTTAGCAAGCATATCATGCAACAACGGTTATTCGCCAAATGCAACGAATGGCTCTTAATAGTGGTGGTAGTGGGGGTCGCAGTCCTGTATCGCAACGTAGCATGTCTAGTATCTCTGGTGGTGAGGCCTGCGGTAGTTTAAATGGATCCCAAGATAAGTAATTTAATTTTAAATATATTCCACTATCAATCATTTTACAACAAATTGTTATTTTTTTTTAGAATGAGTTATATTAGCATTTATTTGCTTAATCTTTAACAAATGTGTGACCAAGAGTTGTAAACATTTTTATCATTTTAAAATTAACTCATTCTAAAAAGCATCTTCTGTTAAAGATTTGGTCCATATGGACCGTAGCTCATTTAAAAAGACTTCCATACTAAAAACATGTGATTTATATATCATACCAAACGTAACAGAGTTTATAGTTTTACAGAGAGTTTGAATCATATCTCTTAGAAAATATTTAATTTTTGCCATTTTATTTTATAGTCGGCCTATTTCCACTTATTTTTCTTTACTTAACAAGCACTTTTTAACAATGTTATCTCTTACGATGCTCTCTTATAATGTTTTACTTATTTATTTATCGGCAAATTTGATATATTTTTTATAATTTTGTAAATTGTTGCTATTTGCACAAATTTTATCATAGAAGCATATATGTGTAAGTGATGTTTAAGTTTTTATGGTAGTAAAGTTCAATATAAATCTAGTGCTATAGCAGGAGCCAAAATTTTACCAATCGTTATGTTTATCCAAGTAGTACTTTTTAAACATTAGAAAGCAAAGACCTTCATTTATATGTCATTTAAAGCAATATTAAATGTTAGTAATACAAACTGCAGATCTAGAAATATGAAATAACACATGTGCATCATGAAGTATACCTGCTTGTTATGGTTTTACGCATGTAGCATAGCATAAATATTTTTAATTCCATTTTGTACCTTATTTTGATATTACAAACTTCGTGTATATCATGTTCAGAATTCTTTTAGCACGGAAATTGCTCCATATATCAGCAAATATACAATACTAACCTGTACAACGCTTTAGCTGGCTGTTTCTAATATAAAAATATATCTATTCACATACTTAATCAATGCTGCACATTTAGGTTTTAATGGGATACAAAGGATTCACAAATTTTATTTCTCATGATATGACAAAAGTTTGTTATAAAAAATATGTCGATAATAGTTATTTGTTAATCACGCAAGTAATTATTTTTGACATATTCGCAATAGGCCTACACTGGAAAGCCTATGATGCTAATGGCCACATGAAGAAAGAATGGTTGTTTATCCGTCCTTAAAGAGTTGCTTTGAATGTAATTTTGTTATTGGCCTTGAACATGATATACAGATAAATTTGATTTTACTCACATGTGATATGTAACTATACCATCATATCTATATTAATATATATTCCATATATATATATACTGTATATAAAAAAGAAGCATTTAGAGAATATAGCATTCAATGACCATTTTTATAAGTTGCATTAGCTATTTACAAATGTTATATAAAGCTACTGTGTGTTGCTTTGTAATGAAATCATTTCGTAATGTTACAGTATGTCCTTAATCAAACTTTCTTAACCATGGTTTACCAAACTAGGTGTCGTATAATTTCGGCATAAACTAAGACAGACCTTTACAGTGATTTGTTTATAATATTCAAGCCTTTACATTGAAAATGCTAATCGCTGTGAAAAAATTCAACGCAACATGTGCTATATTAAAAAGTAGAATGAGCAATATTTGAGATTGCATCTTAATAGGCTTATTATTGAGGACATAAAGTAGCTATTAAATTGGTTAAATATGTTCAGGGCACAACAGTTTATTTATTTTTATACACCATATACGAAAGAAGTAGTAACGATATTTTTGTAATAGTTGTTAAGTAAGTGTAAAGTTATAATGCTAGACTATACACAAATGCTCATTTGGTAGTACTTCAACCTGTTTGTTTTTACATAATTACTGCTGAATAAAATAATATTGTAAAATACTGCCAAGTAACCAAGTTATGCTATGCCTTCCACCAGTGAACAAAGCGCTTGAACAATTCATTCTGCTAGTTCAGTAAGGGTTAAGGGTTACCAAGTAAATGTGACTAGTATCGAAACCACTGCCATTTCCGCTTTATATGTAATTTTTCCTTGATACGTGTAGTAATCTATTAGTGATGGGTAAACATATCAATAAAATTTCGATACATGAAGTAGGGTTAGCAAGTTCAAGCTATATGTAGTATATGTGTTCACACTTGTACCTGTGAACAGAATTACATTTAAATAAGAATTAAATGTTGGTAATGATGTATTTCTCATTATGGTACTTTCAAAACATCTTTGTGTGTAGAAAAAATTAAAAAATAAGTATTTTCATTCCCAGTATTGATATTATACTGCCCACCTCTAATAAGAAATTGTGAAATAAGGATATTGTTTTGTAAACTGTACGCCTATCTCGTCACACCAATATACAAGTCCTACACTTATCTGTTTGAATGAACAGTCAATACTTTTGCTATGAGACTAGATGACACTTGAATAATTTTCATCTGTACACGATCTCGATCATTGGGCCTCAATTTTCCGAAGTGATTAAAATGTATTTACTTAACAATCTACATTATTTAAAGCAAATAATTTGTATTGTGTCTACCTTTTTCTTCTGCCTGTGTTATGCTTACTACAGTACAATAACAAAGCAATCACAGTATATTCAAAATCGTCTAGATACTTCCCGTCCATTTGCCAATTTTTATAGCAATAGAACACCAGGTTGGTCTAAATCTGGCTTAGCCTTTTGCCAGTCAGATCATTTTTATTTGACAGTGATACAATGTTAAATTTTATTAAGTGTACTATGTTGTGTCCTGTTCATATATTTATATATAGATTATAAATGTTAAAACTTTGTAAGTTTGAAGCTGCCAGAGAAGCATTTTAATAGGAACTATAGTTGCTTGTTAAAATATGAAATGTAATCATTTTATTAGAAAGTATCTCATTTGGGAGTATTTTTGCAGTTTGTTACCTTATATAATGGTTTTGGCATACTACACATTTTAAGCAATACTAAGCTTACTATTTGCTGTGATGTCATACAGATCTGCTGTTAAAGATTATTTGTTTGTAATAGTAATTAGAACATAAATTTGTACTTGTAATGGATGGCAGTTGGTATTTATACCTAATTGATGTTGCAATACACAGTTAAATCATTAGTTTAGGGTCTTCCAAATAATTGTAATGTAGAAATATTTTTGTAAAATCACTCATTCTTCTTATTCACACTGTAAGCAATATAAGTAAGAGTTCTTCTTATTGTATTTCAAGACACTACAAGAACCTAACCAGTGATCAGTAGAACTACCTCTGAATGGATGTAAACTTAACTGTGTAATTGTATTCTTTATTGACGTTCCAATATATACTCTTGGTAGGTATATATCTAGTGCAGGGAATATGACCTCCATGTACTAACTGCCATTTTTGGATTTTATGTTAAAATATCCTAAATATAATTCACATTCCGTTATAGCTTGTATATAAAAAATGTATCTGTTAATATTTGTTGGATGGAGGAAAGAAAACTAGAATCGTAGTTGTAAAATGTAAATTATCCCACCCAAGTATAGCTAAAAAAATCGAATCTTATTCAGGGATACTTTTAATAATGTAAATCAAAGTGTTATTGAATAGTATTCATCTTATCAATATTCTAATTATTGAATTGTACATAATTGTTAGCTAATGTAAAGGGCAGTGTGTTTTGCAATGTAGATTTTTTAACGTAAATTTACAATTTGTTCAATATATAAGGGCTGCTGAATAGTTTATTTTTTCAATTTGTTCATTTTGATATTTTTAATTTGTTTATAAATAATAAAAGGTATAGTGTTTGAAATTGTTATTTAATTATGTATAACAATTATGTTTTATTGTTAAGTATCTAAAAATTTTAAATAAAATTTTAAAAATGTTACTCTGATTTAACTATTGTCAGTGTACAATATGTGCTCTAATTATTTGAAGAAATGTTCTCAATCTCTTTGCACAACACTGAACCAGTACTTAGTTATTTGGCGACTGAGAAGGGTTCAGTAGTGATGGGTGGATTGAAGATTTCATTCACTGTTATGGAAAAAATGAAAATGTTAGTGCAAAATTTCTTGTGAAAACAGTAGTGTATAGTGAAAGTTTCACTTGCGTCACCTTCTTTATCTTTTAGCAACGATCTTCCTTATAGTGTTTTGGTGATTTATATTTTAATTATCAATCCATGTACCATCTGCAAAAGTTTTTTGTCGTTTATATGAACAGTAAATAACATTTTTTATATATCTGTGACCAGACTAGAGAAGTATTTAATTAATTGTTCTGAAGTGTCCGCTTTTTTTAAGACAACCTAAAAAACAATCCAAAGCAGATGTAAATGAAGACTTTACAAGTAACAGTAATCGTAAGTAAACACCTACAGAAATTGCCAAGTGGCGTTATTCTTATAAATGTTTATTGTTTACGTAATTACAATAGGTTATAGTGACAAAAAATTAAATGTTTGTTACCTGTAGTTGTTCTTCAGCAAGGCTAAATTGGAATTATTTGCTGCAACTTCTCTTTATATGAGAGAGCTGCCATTAAGCATGAATACAATTCGAGTGTTATGGAAAATATCAAGCTGAAAATCTATTTCAATGTCCTCTTAATTAAAGGGTATGAAATGGTGTCAAGCTATATAAATTCATCTATAGGAAAAGTAAAAAATTTAGTTAGCATCAGTGACAGATGAGTGGAGCAGTATTAGGTAATTCGTTGTTTTCATAAAGCAAATATTAGTCTAATTTTTTTTCATGTGTTGTAGGAATGAACCTAGATTACATATTTTTGGCTGCATTCTGTTAAAAGCATAGGATCAGAGCGTATCAATGATATGGCAGAAGGCCTATGTGATCAGATTCTATGTGTAATATTCAAACAACATCGTTTGGTTTACAAGTTGGCGAAGTCATCTTAAGGTAATTGACGATTTTGTGAAGGCAAAAAGCACATTGTTTACTAAAGGAAACACAAACAAGTCCAGACTAGAGGAGTTATTACTATTACTAAACAATTTTACCTACTATCAGAGTAAAAAGTTTAGTCACTTCATTTTAAACATTTATTTAAAACAATTATTGGATTGGATTCCTATCAAACAAATTTTATCTGAATCGCTATTTATTTATGTGTAAGTAAACATATTTTCATAATTTTCATTGAATTTAGCAAATTAGCATAGTGAAATTTTTTCTAGAAAACACGATTTTTGGCGTCAATTTGAGTAACTCCACTCTTAAATAATTTATTAATACTGCAATGCAATCATTTTTATGTATGTAAGTATGTAATTAATTTACTATTGGAGCAAATCGTACAGAGATATGAGTTTCACACAAACAGACCGTCATACCACCATAGACACCAAATAGTTGCTTTTACCAATGAGGTAGCCTTAGTAGACAAAAGTATGGTCTAAGAATCAACATAGAGAAGACAAAGTGCATACATGGAAGTACTGGGTGGTGCAAATTAGACTCTTTCTTATAGAAACACCCTTTATTGTAAGAGATGGAAAAAATAGACTTACATGTCTGCAGCTCAATTTGGTAACAGTTTAGTATCCGTATCCATCCCAATTTTGGGTAAAAATTTTACGAATGATAGGGAAGGGGATAGGAAAAATGAACTAAATTTGTATCGCAAAACCCCCCTTTAAAAAAAAAAAAATTTTTATTAAGCGCTTAAATTGTGCAGTTACAGTCTACTGTTCAATAGGCCACGTTATAGGTATAAATTTGTAATTAAAAAATACATATGAAAAAACAGTAAAGCATTACTCAACACGTAATTCATAAATTAAAAAAATGTAGAATAAACAAAAGGGAGTGGATATCTATTTATTATATATCTTAATTACAATTGTCTGTCCCCGAATTGAAAGAACCTATAAATAACATGTGGGTTGTCTAATGTAAACGCACTTGGGTATTGCAGGTCACATACCCAGCCAGTGATTAATTTAAAATAATAATAATAATAGAATATAATAATAATAAGATAAAAAAATAAAAGATAAGATAAAATATCATTCTGTGAAAGGAGTAACATAAAAACGACTTCCAGGTTTGGAAAAGTCAACGTTTCGCCCCGGGCGGTTTATCTTACTGACTGTGGCGGGTAGCGGGAGCCTTTGCTGTAACAGTAAACAGTAACAGTACACGTGTCTAATGTGTGCCAATAATAGATGGTAAAAGATATTAGCGAAGTGGATCCTCTTCTCAACCTAAGACACAGATCAACGTGTAGAATTTATTATCATTAGCTTAACATAAGTAACACAGTGGCATTGAAGTGGGCTTATATGTATACCAGCGGATAACCTGTAAGAGACGCTGTACATAATCGATACCTAAACCAGGAATTGTAGAATAATCAAAAGGGAGTGTATAACCAATAAAAGTTAACACAAGTTGCATAATTCAAAATTACTTTGAAAAAAGGGAAAATACAAATATAAATGTAAATATCGATCCTTTTTTATAATGGACAAATCCACCAAAAGTTTTGACATTTTGCTATTAATTATTTATTGAATTTTTAAACAATTTAGTGACTTGCGCTTATTATGTTATAGCTTTTCTTAGTTGTCTGATAATACTCTCTTATACAGTGTGTCCACGGATTGACTTCACTATAGGTGTAAATGACCAAAAATGGAATTTCAAAACGATTTTTTCAGATTCTGCCCTGCTTCATTGGAAATGAATTTTCATCATACTTTTAATTTTTTTAATTCAAAGCCGCCTTGATCGTGGAACAAAAACTATTTTCTTTGCAGGTAAAGTACCTTTTTTGTGTATCATAGAGCAAAATTTTATTAAGAAAAGCTGTTCAGAATTGAAAAACTGACCATAAAATGACAATCGGTAATCGGTATTGTTTGTAAACAAATGAGAATGTAATGTTTGAAATGTTGTATGCATAGATTCCGATTTAATCGATGATAGTCGTCTTAATAAATAAAAATAACGGTTTCATGAAATTGTGCCGATTATTTTCAAATTTTGCACTGATTATTATTTTTTGATTCTGAACAGTTTTTCTTAATAAAATTTTGCTCTATGATACATAAAAAAGGCACTTTACCTGCAAAGAAAATAGTTTTTGTTCCACGATCAAGGCGGCTTTCAATTAAAAAAATTAAAAAGTTGATGAAAATTCATTTCCAATGAATCAGGGCAGAATCTGAAAAAATCGTTTTGAAATTCCAAAATTTTTGGTCATTTGCACCTATAGTGAAGTATAAGTATAAGTATAAGTTTATTACGACATAAAGGTACAGCCTCTTTTGCCAAGTCAAGAAAAGGTAAGTAGATACAACATATTCACAATTAACAAATCACATACTAGAACTACACTGAACTAAAATAGTAGTAACTCCACACTGATGTCCATATATTCCTTTGTCAATTGTCAATCCGTGGACACACTGTAGAAGAAAAGTTGAACCGTCTTGGTGCATGGCTTTGGATTTAAATAATTTTTATACAGGGTGTTTGGTTTTTTATACGACTAAACTACATTTTTTCATACGGACCACCCTGTATATTTTGTGGTTTTTAAAAATAGGCCTCCAAAGGTGTCCAATTTCCGGTACAAGAGGAAAAGGGAACAGAAGAGCGTAGAAATTTAATATTCAGGTCGGAAGACGAAAACCCGAACGAAATAGAAGGAGTTGAGGGAGGGAAATGTGATCTCTTACCAAAATAGAACAAAAACCTGGAAATGTGGCAAAGGAAAGTGCTGAGCAGGATATTTAAAGGCGAGAAGGTGGGAGATAGATGGGAAAGGAGAACAAATGAAGAGGTGATGGGCTTGTACGGCCAACCATCCATAGTAGGTGTAATTAAAAACTAAAGGATACGTTGGTTGGCCCACATAAGGAGGCTAAGAGAGGGAAGAGCAACAAGACAAGGCATGTAGCACGGAGTGAAGAGAAAGTGGTTAGGGCAGCTGTAGACGACTTAAATGAAATCGGAATCAACAATTGAAAGAAGTAACCATGAACAGGAGGTGGAGGGAGATAACCCAACAAGCCAAGGGTCTCCTAGGCTATGTAAAAAATGAAAAATTATTTAACAAACCGAAAATATGTTTCGCTGGATTTCATTTCAACTTCTTCTCTAGCGACATACTTTTATCGGATAATTATTAAAGCAAAAAAGTGTGACGCGCTGTGATCATTCCATGTTTGTTTAGTTGTCATTCTGCAAAATGTCTTAATTCTATTCCTGCCTAGTTGAGGCCAACATTCCTATCATGTTAAAAAAAACAATTACCGGAAGAGAGTGATACCGAAAATGAGCTGCACGTTTATATCATTTCATCGTGACATTATGTGCAGGTAAATAAAAGAAAAACATACAACGATATGCTATTTAGTTTCATTTTGATTTAGGTAAGGTTTGCCTGGAGGGACAGGGTGCTGAATTGCAACTGACTGCAAAGAAACCTTTTGTTTCTATAGACTTCATTTGATATTTTTTGTTGCTATCTCTTCCTTATCTCCAGATAGAAACAATAAATGCTATTATTATTGGTTTCAATCAAACAAATTTTATGGACTTAAGAGTTTTGTGTGATAAGACTTTTTGTAACCGACAAATAACTTTGTATTTGTTAAAATCAATAATAACTTTATGGTTACTGTGAAGGGATTAATGGTTATTTAAAATTTATATTGTTAAGGTAATAATTTTGTATTACAAATAATATATTTTTTTATTAACTAAACATTACCAATGTTTTGACTATGTGATTATTTATTTACGTAAAGAAATGGAAATCATTATCGAGTTTTAGTATGTGGGGATACTTTTCTCTGGAATCCTCTTGTTTAAAAGAGTGTAAAACTATACTTCATTTGTTCGTATATTTATTATCCTTATCACATATACATAACACGGTAGTTAGACAAAGAAATGGCTATTCTGAAAATCTATTACCCCACTACTTATTATATGTGCAGAATTCTCACTTCACTTCTACTTAAATACTTGCACATATATTTAAATTCTCTTTGAAAAGATAGTGTTAAAACTTCTGCTATCTACAGTAATTAGAGGTGCTAATGCAAGGAGTAAGATAACTTCTTTTTATAATTATTTGTGTCAATTAAACTTTAATACACAATCAAAATATGCCTAGTAAATTTTCGATAGGAGGAGCTGTTGTAATTCTAATTCTTATATGGGTGATCCCATTTATCGTAATGAAATTTTTCTATAATATTGCCAATCTATTTTTTGCACATCGTAGTGGATCAAATGCTGGCCCAAAATCGTATAGGTATTCAAATGTTCAAAATTTCTATCGTTTTAAACATTTATTTTTAGGAAAGTGGAAAATAATTTTAATCGATACTCTATGCTTCCCGATGTTTGCAAAGATTCATCGATGGTTAATGGGTAACTATTTATATTATAAATCTATTAGATTATTTTTTGTTTTACATAATTTATGTTTTAGAATTTCTGATGATAGTCTAGAGCCCAATGACTTTATTAGGAGTACCGATTATTCAGAAAGTAGCGAGTATGATTCAAGCTCCTTTGACGATCCTCTCGAAGATAGGTAACTTTAATAAGAGTATGAATGAGTAAATTTGTAACTCTGTTTATGTTCCAGAAAAGAGCAATGTCAAATAACTGTTGAAGTGGACGTTCATGTCGATGCAGAAGTTACTGAGGATCACTTTTACGAGGCTTAAATTTCAATTTTTTTAATATTTTATTATGTGATATCTACCTATGTAAAATGTAATTGTATTACGATTAATAAAGGAATGTTGATTAGGTGTTGGTAGCATAAAAAAAAGTTACAATTCCTTTGTGTTCCAAAAGAACATGCACACATAAATTAATTTTTTTGTATTAAGTGTGCTTTATTTATTTATTTGAGAGAATCAAAATTTGCAAATTTATACACTTCATTAAAAAATCTGCACTGATCCCTATAATTCAAAATGTAAAAAATTACATTAGTTACAGACATTTCTTAAGATATCTGCAATTATATACGTATTTATGTTAAAAATATTTCTATCGATGCAATAATGTGAATCATCATAGACATCCTGTAATATAAATACATATAAACAATTTATTCAATCATGAAATAAAGCATTGTTAATTAAATTTTGTATGTATTGAAAGTGTGCTTTCTTTATCTATTTGAGAGAATCAAAATTTCCAAATTAATACAATTCATAAAAAATCCGCACTGATCCCTATAATCCAAAATATAACAAATTACTTACATTAGTTACAGACATTTCTTATGATATCTGCAATGGTATGTTTATGAATATTTCTTACAGATAACATACATATCAGTGCAATAGTGTTGAATCATCACAGACATCCTGTAATATAAATACATAAACAAATTATTCAATGGTGAAATAAAATATTGTTAATTAAATTTTAGAAATTGAAATATTGATGTCTTCAGTGTCAACTACTTTTTGAACCATTCTGAGTAAATTGCCAACAGCCAAAAGTAATGATGTATACTGATCATTGGCGTAAGTCATGGCAAAGGGTTGGTTAAGGACAAGAATGACAGAAATAGAAGTTTACTTTTTGCCAGTGTTGTTAAGTATCTAGAGACGTATTTGAGATACCTACTATAAAAAAAATGTATCTAAATTTGTATCTAGATACAACTGCAGCAGTACCTATTAAAAAGACATGTAAGATACATTAAAAGATACAAATTTTAATATTTTTCAAAAATTTAACTACATTTGCCATAATCACATTTATTATATTTGATAAACCTTGAGCAGATACTTCTTTCCTTTCCCCACCGTCCACAAACTCGTGTCGGTATAATGCTGCCACCGGTATGAATCGTGTGTAACGGTCAAGGTTGATGTAATGTAAGTTCAAAAGAAATAAAGAATAAACTAAGGTCTGCAGAATTAACATTTGTTGAAACTTTTATATTATTAGGTAATGAATGTTACACACTGATTTATTTGAAACATGAAGATGAAGAGAAATTATAGAGAGACGTTTGTATTGATGATAGTAATTGTTTGATTGTGATCTTTTTTAGTCAGTTTTTTAAATGAAAATAAATAAACTATCTAGATACACTGTAAAAACATGTATCTATATCTAGATATATTTTTAAAAATGTATCTGTATCAAGATAGATACATTTATTCCATATTATCTATATCTGTATCTAGATACTCAAAAAAATGTGTCTTTAACAACCTGCTTTTTAGAGAAAAGTGTTAGGGGGGAGGGGGTTATGGGTTTTGGCATCTAGTGGGGGCAGTAAGGAGGTATATGGAGAAAGTCGAGATGAATCGAGGTGAATCTGAATAAGAGTAAATTAATGGAATTTCAAAAGAAAAGGGAGGAGGGTGGAACGGAAGCGGAATAAAGGTCTATTCACACATGTCAGTCACGTCTCAGTTCCGTCACCGTTCCGTCTCAGTCTCATTCGGTCAAGATCTGTGACGGATATTCACACATATCAGTCAATAATTCATATTTTTATGTAAAAACCCCACACTGTTTACGAAGAGACGTCAGTCAAAACAAGAAAATATCGTTGACGCCGAATTAAAATTATGACTGAACGGAGACTGAAACGTGACTGACTGTAAAATCGGTGACGTGCCGGACGTGTGTGAATATGTCCGTTAAAATTAAAGGCAACGATATATTTTTTTATCGTGACTGAGACTGTTTGACGGAACGGAACTGAGACGTGACTGACATGTGTGAATAGACCTTAAGGAGTGGATAGAAAGTGTTGATGAGGTTACCTATTTGGGATATAGGTAGGGTCTCCATACGTCCCGGTTTTAACACTGTCGTGCTGTCCCGACAAATACCTATTTAACGTTCAACAGTTATGAATTTATACCTAGATACCAGATCTATTTTTGTAAATTTTATATGTTATATGTATTGGAATATATGTTTAATTTTTGATTGACTTTTTAATTTTGTCAACGACAATTTTAAATCATGTGTCCTTGTATCCTGGGGAAATATTATGGACACCCTAGGTATAGGATGGGGTGTGGAAAGTTAAACTCCGGAGTATGTGCTCATACGCTCCCATTTATTTCCTGTTGTGAACGGAATTATTGAGTTATATGCACTGTATTTGTATATTAATGAGTTCAGTGGTTATATGCCGTACAATTTCAAAACAACTTAAACCACAGCTTAAGCTGTGCTTAAACTAAGTGATGAACGTTAGATATGAAGTTAGCAGCGTTAGGTTAGAACTACTTACGGTGTTGAAAACTACTTTTGATAATATATATAGGGTGACTTATTCATCCTATTTACCATTGGAATCTTAAAGTCTGTTGAAGCGATGTATATGTATATGTAATTACTAATTACAGTGTCGTAATGTCATAAAAGTCCAATTTTAGGGACATTCAATTGGCGAAGTTAACCCACGCTCGTAAATACCAGAAGTTATACTGTAATGTAAGTTATCTAATTCTGTCGTCAGTCATTTTGAAATTATCTCTGGTCGTGCAGAAAAGCATTCTACTTGAACAAACTGTTCACTACAGCAAGGCGAAATAAAAGGACAGCTCACAGGGAGACCAATAGGATTAACTTAAGGTAATACAAAAAGGATATTAGGAGGTTTCACAGAGATTTTGTCAATTGTCACCCATCAGAATTCTCTTCCTGTGTGTTTTTGGTAAACAAAATCTTTACTAAGAGCCTTCTGGTACCTTCCAATTCGTCTCGGGAAAGAGCGTGGATCCTACTCCATAGTCCCTCTGACTCATACGAAGAGTGATTTCGACCAGTTCATCTCATGCAATTCAGTGGGATGAGGTGGGGGGGGGGGGGGTAGGCAAGGACTAACTAAAGATGATTATTCCACAGCTAAATCATACCATCGCATTAGTTTCAACGTCTTTTCTTCTTAAGCCTGTGGAAACTATTATTAAACTCGCTGCACAGCATACTCACCATTCATAGACAGAGAAGGTGTTTTTGACAAGAAAACCTTCGAAGCAATAAAATTCTCACAGCGATATGGTATAATAACGGCGGCGATGAAGTAGTATGATCATGATGTACAGTAGTGAAGGGATATTCCCAAATATTACCACTGCGTCCTAATAGAACAGCCTTTTTAATATTATATGGTGGACTACTTTGATGATTTATTATTTCTAATTACCGGAAAATCTGAGGGTGTCTTTTGCAGCTTCATGCAAGTTGTTCTGATATGAACCCAGAAATGGTAATGAAAGACTCCTTGTTGATTAGCCTGGCAAAGACGGACATAGCTTTCTTCAGAAGAAAAGAGGGCTCGTTGAATACCACCTACGGTTTTGAGAGTTAATGAGGTATCCATGTTTTTCGAAAAAGTCAACACGGCTTTCGGGCAATATTGCCGCGTGATGTCCAGACTTCTATTTCCAAGGGTACCTTATAGCTGTACACTGCTGTTACCACTGTACTATCGTCTGGTAATCTCTAAAGAACAGCCCTTTTCAATAATGTACAAAAATAAGCTGTTCTGATCCTGCCTCTGCTGGGTGTCAGGCAACCGTCTGTAGACTCCCTTGCTCTTCAAATTCTTGATATAGAAAAACTATAGCATCCATTTTGATGGAATAATGGCACCTTAAACTGATTTACCTCTCTTTACGAATGCATCAGCGTATGAACAAAATTCTCATATATATTCCAGGCGAAACTAGTGGTGGTAGTAAGGCTTAGTGCCAGGAAAGTTCTAATAGAAAATGTAGAGAAGCAATAATTATTACAATCTTCACGGATAATTAAACCCTTGGGCACTGTAAAATGACCTCTATGATCTATGATGGTCTTTGAAATTCAACAGATAGGACGCCGAAACTCGACAGAGCTTGTATGGGTTAAAGAGCGCCCTATTTTAAATGGCAAAGCTAAAGTCTAAACATTAAACGGACAGGCTTGAAGGCTATCGTTTTTGTGGCCCAGAGTGTCTTACGTGGGCAGTTTGAATAATGCTAAGAGGGTCGGACAAGCCTAATTATGAAAGGTAGGTTCGGCACCTTCGTTTTATATCAAAACGATATAATCGCTTTGTAAAAAAAATCACTCCTACAACCTATCATTCGCGAAGAAGCCTTTTATCCCTTAACAAAAATGAGAACAACCAAAAAAATTATATCCAAGCATTCTACTAATCATTTTTCGATTTTATCAGAAACAAATTAAAAAATTGCATTGCCTCGAAAATGGAAAATGTAACCCTTTTTATTTCTATCAGTCTTAACTACCCCTAAAACTCACCCCAAGAGAGGAAATTACATGTGGTGCGGAAAAATCATTCCTAAGGGATTTTAAGCGTATACCTCCTAGCCTATTGAGACCCTATGACGACGTGTACAATCAAAAATAAAAAATGCTCAGTTAACGCTTGGTTGTTACATTATTTTATCCCCTTGAATTGTCATTATTAGACAGTCCGCTCTAGGGTTGTCTGTGATCATGTGTTAGCTCTTAATAAAACTTATATTTATTTTAATATATACTTTACTATTATAAATGGAATTTTACCTAATATAATAGATTGCATCGATCTTTCCAAATTTAATGCAGACGAAATGGTTCTTTAAACTTTTTCGTAGGAATGTTCCTCATTATTAAAATTATTTAAAACTAACAGCTTTAATTGAACCCTTTTCTATCATTGCCTTGCGCTTTTACCCTAGCAGGATTATATACTGGAGCGCGTGCGCTTTTATAATAAGGAAACGACGATTTTTTCCGAAACGGCGTCGGTGGCGTCGATTCCCTCGACGCGATCCCAGATACCATTCGCGCGTCGTTAGAAATGTATTAATTTATTTAAATTTTGTGGCTTTTGAAATGTTTTTATTTACCTATTAATAATAAAGTTATTTGTTAGAGCTGTAGATACATTAAGAATATTTTCTCCATAGGCAAAAATTGTGGGGTAAGTTTGATGGAAATTTTTTCTACAAACGTATTTAGTTTTATTATTGCTCCCTTCGTCTCCAATAAATGATAATTTTATGTTACACTACACTATTTGAGTAGTTCAAAATAAACACCCCTGTAATTGATATTTGATTATATCTACATATACAGCTTATTAATTGTACATTTTTCGCATGAGTTGTTTCAATATTTTTGTATTTTGAGACTTGAAAAGGGTTTGAAATCTCGTTTAAGTTCTGTAAAATTTATTCAAACGTTGATAACAATAACGCACACAGTGTATTGTGTTTTAATGTATTATAACCACGTATTTATCTGAAATGTCACAATACCTATTCATCTTTCAACAACTCGCTATAAAGTTCTTTTATGACACAATTTAGGTTTGTAATCCATTTACGAGATGAAAAGGTATGACATCAAAGGATTGCATGCACAATATTGTTATTGATATCCTGTCGCTGTACCTACTAATTAGACATGGGAATAGGATAGCCGGCAAAACTCGCGTGGGCATGCTAGATCACTCAAAACAGATCCTATAAGGTTATTTTTGCATTTAATTGTTTATTTATTGATACGTTGTTCCCTTATGCGTAAAAGAGGTTTAAATATCCCCTAAATCTCTCTATGATAAATCAATTTTAGACAAATAGGAGTAACACATCGACATAAATTTACGATAAAAACGTTCATGAAACCGGAGGAAGAGTCATAAATAAAATCTAAATCTCCGGTATTAGGCAAGTTCTGAAAGTTCTTCCTTGTATTATCGTGGATGGAAGCCCTTTAGCGGGTTTTGATCTGAAATTTCTTTCCTCTTCGTGGTATCTTACGCCTTAACTGATGGAATTCCAAAAGTGAAGGCGCGACAAGATGTTGATTAATTATAATTTTTATCTTTTTTAGTAATGATGTTGGGCAACAAATTAAGATCGTGGATGGAAGCTGTACGGCCTAAAAAAAAGCAACAGCGCAAAGAAAAACAATTAAAGTCTAGTTTGGGTAATGAGAACACTACAACATTTACAAACTCAGAATCTCTGCAAAGTACCCGTTCATCGGAAAATAACTGGGTAAGTATAATAACGGTTTTCGCACTTTTTCTGATGTAAGTTGTAAAATTCTAGTCAAAATTACGATAACTTACAAATACCCTCTATAAATAACTGTGGGTCGTTCGTTACTAATACTATAGTTCACGTAAAAATTTATTGTTTTCAATAAAGAATAGTTGACTTCGTGGCACATTTTTTAAAAGGAAAAATAGCCTATTCGATGTTTTTCTTTTACAGGATGGCATGACACAAAAGTCGATTCTCAGTACAACAGACAAAGTTGCACGATATTCGGGAGCCAATTTATCTTCTCCAGAGTCAGCTTATTCTACGGGATATTCTACCGATGGGACGTCCCCTGGAGCGCCACCAGAATACTACATAAATGTAAAATCAGGTAATAGGACAAGTTTTTACTTATAAGAGAAAACTTTTCAGCTTTTTCTGACGGAACCTTTTTAAATTCTTACTCCGCTTTTTAATTTGTATATTTATACGATTTTTGAAATTTTTGGTACATACAGGGTGAGTTCTTTTTCATTATTTGTATGGTGATTTCGGAAACCATAAGAGTTACATATTTGCTTTCCTTCTTTGCCATCTACATCAACACGGCAAATTGAACAAGACGCTGCAACTCACAACGTGAGAACTTTAGTAAAACATAAAAGCATCGTTATAAATATTCATTTGGATAAACTTTGCACCCTAGTGATGATGAAAGGAGATTAAATTTTTGTACTTGGTTCATAAGTATGTGCCATGAAAATAACCATTTTTTGATGAGACTTATGGACCGACGAAGTATGCTGTGGTATGTTCAATCACCATAATGAACACCTGTGGGCCCAAGCAAATCCTCACCGTTTACAACAAAGACGACCTCAAATTATGTTTGGCTTCAGTTTATGGTACGGTGTTATTGGTTCGCAGCTTGTTGGACTGTACCTATATTTTTAATGGGACTTTAACTGGAAATCGATATTTGCAATTTCTTAGGGAAGATTTTAACAATATCCTAGATAAATTAAATTTACAAACCCGTGCAAACATACAGTGCTGTATCAACACGACGGTGCCCCACCCCACTATCAGGCGTAAGTTATATGTTATTTACATGAAATTTTTCCAAACTGGTGGATAGTCAGAAATGGTAGGTACTCTGATCTAGTGATCTTTCACCTTTAGACTTTTTTGTATTTGGAGTAATAAAAGATCTCGTATATGTACGATCATATACAATCCAACAGCAGCTACAACAAGCTGTTATTAACGCGTTTTAGATGGGTGTAAAATTAGGAAAGGTACTGACTTCGTGTTGAAAAGGTGTCGATAATAATATTTATATGTTACTTATATTTATATGTACATATATAATATTTCGAGCACTTACTGTAAATTTCTTTTGTTTTCTATGGCAAGATACGATTTTTAACCTAATAATCAAATCACTTGTGCTTTATTCTGTGCTAATAATAGAGAAACGTGTATTGTGCTTTCATTTAAGTACCTATTTAAATAAATGATACAACCCTTACATCATTACAATCAGAAAAAAATGCGCTATTAAAATATGTCATAGTCAACTATGGTTTCCATTTAAAAAAATTCAACTTTGCTTCATACTTCAAAATGCTAAGCAAAACTAAAAACTAGTACAAATTTTTATCTATCTTTAGAAATAAACGAATTAAAGCCCTGAAACGATTTTGGAGAATTTTACTTTTTTATCTAATAAGCCATGTATTTTCTTAAATCAACAAAAGCGTATCTGGATTAGTCTTCTATAAAAGAAGCAAATCTCTCCCCATTTAAGCAAATGCGTATAACTCTTATAGTTTTCGAGATTCCGATACAATTAATGAAAAAAAGCTCTCCCTGTATATTACAAAGGTGGAAAATTACGGTAGCCCTTATTTACCGTTAATGTTCCGTGGGTAATTTTTGATTCTGACTAAGCTCAAAAAGTGATCATCAACAGAAAAGAGTTACTTCCATGTAAAAATTGTGCACAGTTTTTCGAAACGCATACTTAACGTGGCATAAAAATAAAAAACCTGTAGCAGAATTCAATTAATAATAGTTTAAAGCCACAGAAATTGATCCCGATTTATGGGTAAAAGTTAACCACAACAAATAATTTTTAAAATAACCAAAAAGTTTCGGAAACCAAAAAATTGCTTCACCCCATTGTCTCCTAACGCGCTTGAATGATAAAATTGTGATTTTTATTTCCAAAACTTTTTCATCGTAAAAATCACTTGTAGTGTAGTAAAACTTTTAAGAATTACAATAGAATAATCCATTCGTCTGTTCACCCTGGCCCCATGTCTGTCATGTTGAACTTCAGTTCTACAGAGATGAAACTTTTTATTTTTACGCCATTCAGTCTGCATAATTGAATTTATACTTGCTTTTACAAATGTATGGTATAAAGGAAGGTAAAATCTTTGTGGAACTTCGGCGAAATGTTAATGAAACATTTTATCGTAAGTATAGCGTATAGTACACAACTGGACAACATCCATTGCAGGTCCACTGAGTAAGCTTTAAAAAGTTTGTACGACCCAGTTAAATATAGAGACCTGAAGTTTTAATTGTTTCACTTGTAAATACGTCAGTTTATTTATATACCTACTCGCAGTTGATTTCGAAACAAAGAATCAATCGATGCGCTTTGAATACAATACAAATAGTAAAACAATAGAATTTATTTGAGCACGACCTAATCAACCCAGTCGAAACTTGAATTAATTAAACATGTTTCTGTAAGTAAACTGACAAGAACCCTAGATAGCTATAAACACAAACAAATGACGCTTAAAAGCCTCTATAGAGTTGAGGACGTTCTCAAGTTTAAGTGCTTTTAAAGTATAAGTAAAGGCAGAAATTTTCGATGCCAGATACTTTCGAGTGGGGTTAATTGATCAATATTTTTCAATCTCCTTCCATATAGGTATCTATTTATAGCATAATAGCACTCAGACGAAGTTTGCTTCATTTTCAATATCCAAGACGCTGTCAAACCGCAAATATACTCGTAATTTAATAAAAAAAGGGATCAAAGCTGGTATCTAAATCAAATTACCCGCAGCACCTTTTATCGTCTTTCGCGAAAGACCCTCAAATCTTGTTTTCCGACAAGGAGAATACACCCAACTACATCAAACGTCATACAAATTTATTCTTATCGATTCGACAAAGAAATTAGTTATTAGAAGTCATGAAACACTTGTACCTACTCGGGGAACTAAGCCGCAACACCGCAACATCAATAAACACAATAAAGAAAATACTATGTGATTATGATTACTATCAAAGGTAACTCTAGATTTGTACCGACGATTGTATTTAATGTAGGTAAATGGGGTGTTGATTAAAAGAAGTTTGTTGAGCGATATTTCCTCTTATCGGTTATATAGTTGGTTACAGCTTTTACAGTTTATCAACAAACTCCGTTTGTTACGTTGTTCGCGCTGTCCGTATAGTTGTATGTACCTATGTATGTAGTGCGAAAAAGTATTAAGCAAAGTGGTTTTAGTTTTTTATATCGCTTCAGTAAGTTGAACAAAATGACCGCCGAAGTTTGGAATTTACTGGGTTTTTTATGTTTACGCACAGCATTCCCAAATGTTTTTACATATTACCAATTTATCACATGTGCTGGTGTTTTAAGGTCGCCTAAAAGCTTATAGGTACATACTACCTTTTGAAGTTGTGACCAGTTTGCAAATGTAATTTAGAAAATGTTTTAAATAGACGTTTTGTATATGAAAAATAATTTGGTAATTTGACATTATATGGCCTTAAGTTGCAATTGGATTTCTAATATCTTTCTTAAGTTGATACGAGTCCATAATTGTTGTAAAGTTATGGAACGACTGAGCTCGGTTGACTACGTTGAAATTGATAGATAGAGTCAATAAATAATCATGGGGAAGGTTTTGTGATTTTGTGTATCCGAGAATATTTCTTAACCTTAAGCCTTTCTTAGGAAAAACTGTTTGGAAAATTCGTACCAAGCCGCTCTGAATACCGAAAAGTTGGAGGAGGTAATCCAGTATGGACTGGTTATTATTGAACTTTATTTGTTTATATATTTACGCCATATACGTGTTCGCGTAACAAACGACACTCTCATTGTAAGAAAGAAGTTCTAACGACGAATGATCCAAGTCTTGTTCAAAATGCGGAGTAAACCATAGCCAGAATGAGTGCAAATTCAGAAATACAATGCGAAATACCTGCAAAAGTACTGGTCACGTGTAACCAGAAACAAGAAAGACCTGATTTTATCATCAAAAAGCACCAAGGATTTAGCATGATGCACAATGTGCAAGAAATCATTTCTTACATGGTAAACTATTTACTATTTACGTCTTTTAAATTATGAAATAAGCTACAAATAGATATCAAAACATTTCGAATGACTATGTCTTCAAGACAGACTAGCAATTTCAACCAATAATATCGTACCTAGATTTAAATTATTGTACCTACCTAAATGCGCCACGAGCACAGAGGTACATATATAAAAATAATAATATGTACCTAATAATTAATAACGCACTTGATTCATTACTGAAACAATGTGCCAACAACAAAAAGTTCATATAAGTAATTCACGTAAATCGATATAAATTGTTAATAAATAAAATTTTATAACAATACCTTAGGACCAAAGTTGTAGCTGTTGTATAGCTCCTTCTTCGGCACACTATCAATTCACTTCAAATTTAAACTAACACTTTTGTGGACACTGAACGACAACTAAATATGTACTAAATTATTCTCTCCTACAATCTAGCAATACATTTAGTAATAAACCAAAAAAGTTGACTATCATGGCCAAATACCTATTGCCATCGGACTTGTTCCTCTTATCGACGTTGCAAAAGAAAAAGTTGTTATTACTACAGTATTGACCCTTTATATTTTTAAATTTGCGATGTAGGTGTGTAACTTCTTTTAAATTAATTTATGTAGTACATTTAAGAAATGAAATTACTTAGAGAAATTAAAAATGTTATTAGGGTTTCCGTAAAGTTGCACTGAATCTGGAAATACCACACGTCAATTACATTCTCCAAAGTGCAAGAAGAAAACCAAAGAAATTAAAATCAATTTAGCGAGAATGGAATAATTAAGGACGTAACTTCGTCATAAGTTTTTTTTCACTTCGAACTTACTAAGGTGAATTTAATCAAAAGACATTACTAAAAATGTACCTAACTACCTTAGTTCAAGTTGAGCAGATAAGTACCAAATTATTCCTCATATGAAAACCTCACCTAAATTAAATTTTCAAACGGTTACAGTTTCAGAAGAAAATTTCTAAAGGCTTCTAGGCAACCCCAAAAGTACAGTGATAAAGATAATAAATCGGAAATATATAAAATGAACTGAAAACTGTAACCAAGTATATATTGGACAAACAAAACTCATTTTAAACCACTTGACTCACGTCCGATTATACTCTCTAGAATAATAGGAAAATAGATAAAATTGTACTAGTTAAGTAAGTAAATAATAAGAGCGTACTCAACCCTAATGATAGTTTAGATATTCATGAAAGCAAAGCATTTACTTATAAATCATTATGTTGCAATGTCAGTGCGAAGGCTAGCACGACCAAAGTCAGTAAGATAAAAGCGACTTCCGGAGTAAGACCGTGTCAATGTTGAAAAAGTCAACGTTTCGCCCACTTTCGTACGTGACAAGAAGCAAAACACAAATAAAAACAACAAAAAACATAAATATAAAAACTCTGGAGCACCGTGTTCCAGCGTGTGCAGTTTAGTCAAGTAGTAGTGTGTGTTGTTCTCGTTTGTTCATTTGGTAAGAGTTTTTATTTTTATTTTTATTTGTGTTTTGTTTCTTGTCCTGATGAAGCTCCTTACGAAAATGGCCGAAACGTTGACTTTTTCAACATTGACACAGTCCTACTCCGGAAGTCGTCTTTACCTTAATTATGGTTCATTTCGTTTAGGCCTGTCAGATCCCGCCCGACCAGATTTTATAATTTACATTTATTTTTGAGCTGATCATGACAGCGTTGATGTTTATCTTGTAAATTAGTTATGTTCAAATCTTAGGTTCTAGATGTACACCTTCATCTACAACAGAGAAGAAACATTTTGGATCTCCTATAAGTGATTGTTTGACTATAAAATTGGAAGAGAAACAAAGAATGGAGAAAATTTCCAGTAAACACAATCGTCTGTTAGCTTCTGGAGAAGAATTGGGATCCTCAACAGCGGTGACTTTTGTAAATTCCGAATATCCGACGGTGAGTGTTTTTATGTGAGAATATTGTTTCCACAATAACCGTTCCAGATGTGCGATTATGGTAATTATAAGAGCAACGGTATTCATAATAGCCAACTTCTTTCAAACGGAATAACATCAAAATATAAAGAAGCGGTCACAAATGCTGGTATTTTGTCCCCAAGACAACGTAATCGTATTCGAACTAATCCTTGGGTGCCGGCTAATAATCTAAGCCCTGGTAGTAGTTGTGTCGGGCTGGCTCATCGCCCGGATTGTCCCAAGTCGCCTATTCTGAAAAGCTCGTAAGCGTCTTCACAAAAGAATTAATTTATTTTACAGTCGTATTTTCAGAACCTCACCTCGTTATTGTATCTCAAAAACAACACCGATCTTAATAAAAAAGGCCTCAAAGAGTAAGCAGTCTCTATCTTCATCTTCCTGTTCATCTCTTAGCACAAATGCTAGTGGTAATTGGGATCTCAGCTTAGCAAGAAATAATTCAAACATCGGAAGTGATGATGATGAAGATTGTACGCTTAATGAGATGATGGGGAAGTATGATGAAAGTTACGTTTATGAGAAAGAGACTGACATTTTAAGTGATAGTGATGCTACAGATTGTGAAACCGATATAGACACCGGACAAGGAAGTAATGGAGATCCCGACTCAGTACAACACGAGTTGGATTTTATAGACAACGGGTCATATTTAGAATTCAATATCGATATTAAAAACGCTAAAAACACGGGCCATTGCACTTACCACAACTACGAAATCCAAAAGAAATGCTCTCGAAGACGAATTTCACGAAGGTCAATAAAACAAGAACTGCAATACCAGATATCTGGTAATAAACATACAAATGAAAGACGAAGGCGTTCAAATTCGTCCAAAAAAAAAGTTAGAAACGTTGTGGAATACGCCTTCAATCATCCACTTCAGCATACTGGCTCTAGAAGTGCAGGAGCCACACCTCTCTCGGCAAGACGTACAAGTCAACCTGTATCCAAAGTTACCACAGAAGACAATCTGCGTAGAAGAAGCAATTCGGTTACCTTCAACACAAGCTCAGTTCACGTCATAAATCAAAAAGATAAAGAAGCCGATAAAAAATATAGAGAACTAATAAATGAAGCTGACCGTTTACTCACAAGCATGAAATCAAACGTTTTATCACCAAGACGGATGCCGGTACCACCCAATAAACGAGTTGAGCTGCTTCGCAATGCAGAATCTTCCAAATCAGACGCATTTATAAAAACTAGACTGATCGACGACACGGCAAATTTACATTTATCAAGGATTCCGTCCAATAATTTTAATTCTTCTAGATTTAGCCCTGTAAAAACTCACATCAGTAATTTTATAAGTAACAATTCGCCAGTGTTAATGAAAAAAGATATGAGCGAGTCACCCTTAACAAATCGAAAAGAAATTCGATACATTCCTGCAAAATCTACTACGAGCTCAACGGATGAAATGCTATTTCCCCAAGCGGAAGTAATGCTTCGGAAACATACTAAGTATAGAAAAAAGCCTAATAAAACCATTATGCAACGCCAATATAATGCAGGTAGTAGTAGTAGTTCCGATTCAGACGGCGGTCGAAATACTAACTATTGTTGCCCTCATAGTGAGCCTTTAAAAAGGAAAACTTATAGCGATCCATGTAAAATAATCGGTTGTAGTACAAACGCAACCCTAAATAAATCTCCTTCTTTACTATCTAAAATAAACTCTTCCCCTTCACGATTTTCAGGCAATAATCAAATCGTTTGCACAAAAGGAAGCACCAATTACAGTAGTTCGGAAAATTTGCGACAACAAGTACTACTTAACACTTTAGCTAATTTAAAACGCAATTTGGAAAGTCAGTCTGCCTCCCTGCGACGAGTATATAGAAGTTCAAATAGTATACGTATGTAAGTCATGTTTAGTCCGCTTTTTAATTGTAATAAGGAGCTAAGGTGAACAATTTTATACTAACATTTTTGATATGGAGAAAAACGTCCTAAATTTGAATACTCACTTTCTGGACTTTACATATTGTTATAGTTAATCTTCTGAGTACATTTCAGGATTGATTACTATTGATAGTAATTCTAGAACGTGGAGGTCCCACAATGGTATTAAACTGTCAAGATTTTTATTCAGAACTAAAGGTACGTACGTAACTGTTACAGTTTAAGTAGGTGAATACTCAGTATTTAAATTATCCATTAATAATTTCCATTTCCTTTCATTTGCAGGTTTCTAAAGGGATTACAGGTGATATCACAATTTTTTTATTGTCAAGTTGCTATGATAGCGGGAATGCAATTTCGTAGATTTGATAATGATTAGTCTTAGTTTCGGTTCACTGGGTTTTTTCTCTACGTTTTGACCACAATTTTGCACTACTCCCATGACGAGTGTATCAAAGACCAATGGGTTTTTTCTCTCGATTATTTGATTTCATTCAAATGGTAGAGAAGATTCCAACGCAATCATTGTTAATTGGGCACTATGGGATTTGGGGTCATCGTGAATGTATTTTTTATTTACCACTATGTGGTAAGGGTTAAAGGAAAGGGAACAAACTAATCAATCTTTCTTGATATTTCACCATTTAATGTTAAGAGTTTCTCTTTTCTTCCCCTCTATTCGTGCGCTAGATCGCACTGTGCAACATTTAAAAAAATATCGTTGATGATGTTGCAATACATTGATAAGACTGGCTGAAATTATTTCATAGGGTAGTTGCGGTGATTTTGATTTTTAACGTCCAAAAAAATACTGCAAATTTGCACGTATTGTTTTTTGTGTGTTTGTTAGTTACAAATCTTGTTTTCCCATTATCGGTATATAGTTGTAGATATTCTACAGTAAATTTCGGGTTGAGTATACGGTATGTTCTCATAATTGAGGAGCAGATGTGATACGTTTATTGGAAAAGGTGTGAATACTGTGAATGCTTGACAATTGAAACATCAACCACATGGGTGCTAAATATAAGTAGTAAGAACGATATACAAGTACTTCCAGTAGATTGAATCAATCTTTCAATAGTACCTAAATGTTATAAATAAATTAATTAAAATTAAATAGTGGCATGCCCCGCACTTGAGATACTGCGTACTCAACCCAACTTGGACTGTAGAACAATTTGTTATAAATAGGTATATTGCACTAGTTAAAAAAAGTAGTTGAATCATAAAATGTGTTAATTATTTCTACAAGTAGTGTAGCGACAATATAGCATGAAGCATTGCGGTTTATAACATCTACATATAATATTCGTAGAAAATCAGTAGCAGTAGCCGCATATAGGTACATAGAATTATTGCAGGGAAATACAATTTTCAGTAATAGGTACATGGAATATCCAAAGTTCAGTAGATATTTCAATTTTATTAAGTGTTAAGTTTAAATATGGTACATCTATTTGGAAATATTATGAAAATATCGATCTTATAGTAAATGAACAATAAATGTAGGTACCTATTGGAATTTGATGTATACAACGTTCCTCATTGGCCTAATAAACAAATATATCATACTGAAGGTTAAAATCACTTTACGGTTTTGATTTCTAAATTAGTTCTGTAATGGTTTAAATTTGAGCACACTTCCTATTCAATTATAATTTTTTCTATAATTATTAGCTCAAATGTGCCAACTTTTAGGATTTTTGTGATGTATCTAATACATTTTGCTATACTAACGTCAATGCCTAATGGAAAAATCCACCAAGTGGTCAAATAGGCCTGCATATTTAGTGAGAATGATGTGTACCTGACAAAAAATTATTCAAACATAGATCTACCATATTTAAATTTTGTTATTTAAAGTTTTAGTAATTAGAATATTACAATTTGTCGATATTTCATTCCATTATGATTTAGTATTGAGTATAAGTAAGACTGTTCTTGTCAGTATAAACATATGTTATTAGTATGTACAGTTTTTTATAAAAATCTGTGTTATAAATATATAAAGTTAGGTACTCTTAACAACTATTTTTACAGTATTTTTGCAATTGACATTGTTCTGATCAATAGGAATGTTTCTATATTTTTGTTACGAAATGTGTATTATAATGTGAAACAATTAATGAGCTATATGCTTTCAAGAAGTTAAAGATTCCTAACTTACAACTACATGTTCCGAATTTGAATACGTATTATGTTGATTACCTACTCTATCTGTTAATGTAAATGTAATATTGTTGTAATTATTCGAAGGTATTTTTGCCTTCGACACACTGTATCTGGTTAATATTATTCAATAAATTATTTAAAATCGTTGTCTCTTGTAACCAACATTTCGTATACCTAAAGTAGGTATGTACCTACCTACTTAATTGAAGCTGTAAAACCAAAATAAACGATCCTTAATCAAATTTTCTTTAATTCTTTATTAAAACTGACACTCTTTAATTTTGATTTTGTTTCAATCGATTAAAATGTATATAATTTAAATTTTTCAATAGCTTCTGAACAATTGCTGAATAGTATTATAGGTATGAATAGCAATAAAACTACGGTCTGACTTACTAGACTTTTAACCATATAAAACTTTTGAAAGCAATTGCTTTTAGAACAAAATTTCGCAGAATATTACCGCCGTATTAGGAACCTCTTTGTCGATCCGTCTAATGTAAGCAGTTGCCAAAGGGTAGCTGAAGAGTATTATTTATTAGCGGGAAAATTTGCTTGCTGATAAATCGTTGGTGGAGTTGATAGCGTCGAGTTTATATCGTTGTACCGTCTCGCTCATTATGTAGATTGGCTAGCCTTTTTGGGGCGTTTAAGTAATGATTCTCACAAGACACACAGCTCGTTATAAACCAATTTATAGTGTTCAACCGTTGAGTGAAAAATTTTTCACTCAACGGTTCAACTCTAACTCTCCCCCGGAGATACGTGGATTGAACACCTTCACTAGCTCCTAATTGCTAAACCGTTACTCCATTTTTAAATGTTCTGAACGAAATTGCAGAGAATTAAGCTTTCTATAAAGTCGATCAGAACAAAAAACAATTCGGTAACAGTTTAGAATCCGGTGTCATCTCAATTTCGGGTAAACATTTTAGGAATGATATTGGGAAGGGAAAAAATGTTTACCGAAAAACGACTTTTTGTTAAGCACCCACTTACTTGTATTTTGTAATATAGATATACATATATAATAAAGTAATTTGTAATTAAAAAATAAATATGAAAAAAACAGTAAAGCATTACTGAACACGTACTTGATAAGTAAAGAAATTGTTGAATAATCAAAAGAGAGTGGTAAACTACCGGGCGGTTGTTTGGTACCTCAGCAAGGCAGAACATTACCCTCACTCAAGGGCGCTGAATTTGTTAAACAAAAAGAATCGTTTTCGTTGATAAACGGGAACAGAAAGAGAAACCTTTACTTATCACACTACATTCAACTCTCGGAGTAAACCACTACTTTAACATTTAACAGGTACCAATCTAGAGATTCAATCGTGATAGTGAACTCACACATTCATAACTATTCGGAATCAGACTATGATCTGGCCTCAATTGTGCGACTATTATTATAAGGGATTCAGCGTTAGTACGATTCACACTGCAACGTAACCAACCCATAATCAACCCTGCAGTTTGTTGTAGGGAATTAAGAGAACCCTGGATAAACAGTCTACTCTGGAAGCATTCATAGACATAGAAGGGGCGTTTGATAAAATAATAGAAACTGCTTTACGCCATCATGCCGTAAAGGAGGTCGTGTCGGGCAAGATTATGCAGCCACATCGCGGCGTTGGCAACAAATCAGTAGTGAAAGGATATCCCCAGGGTGGAGTGGCCATCACCATTTCTAAGGAATATATCCAGTATCCACAAATTGCCTACTACTCTACCGTCTTAAACTGATTCGTTGTATTATTATATCGTGTCATGACCTCGAGCCAATAATCTAAGAAATGTCTTCCAGGCCAAATTATAAAAATAATATTTAAAACAAATTTGCACATAATGCTTCAATTAGTACAATATTACCGTAATTAAGTTTTTACATCGTCACCATTTTATTATTATACATTTTGACAAAATAAATTTACAACAAAAGTAGATAATTAAAAGCTAATTTTAAAGAAATAATAAATAATGTTTAAAAAACAAAATGATTACCAATAGACCAAAGAAAGCTGAAACGAGAAAAAATTATTGAAAAAATATGTTACGATCTGACCACGAACCTCAGAAGTTCGTGGATCTGACACAGAATTAATTAGTAATTAATTGTTGCCTGTGGTTCTGACAAGTATATACATGCATAATGTCATTAGATGCACCCTGTATATCCACGATTGAGATTATGCATTATCAGTCTTATTCAAAATGGCGCTGGAAATTTTGTTGCACCCACTTCTAACTTCATTTCACAACAAATTTTCATTTTAGTTTTGTGATATACATTTTCAAATTGTCCCTGTGAAAGCCACAGATTGCAATTAATTAAATTGGTACATCATGTCTGATGGTGAAGATGACTTCATGTGTGAAGATGAAGAGGATTACGGTCTTGTATGTATTTAACCTTACTTTTGATAATGTCAGCAATTTTTCACTTTTACAGGAATATTCGGAGGATAGCAATTCTGAACCAGACGTAGATCTCGAGAATCAATATTACAACAGCAAAGCTTTAAAAGAAGATGAACCAAAAAATGCGTTAACATCTTTTCAACGGGTTTTAGATTTGGAAGGGGGTGAAAAAGGAGAATGGGGTTTCAAAGCGCTTAAACAAATGATTAAAATTAATTTTAAGTTGGTGAGATTCCTGAATATGTTTAGTTATATAAGTCAAACAGTCCTTTTTAGTCCAATTTTAAGGAGATGATGGTACGCTATAAACAATTGCTTACTTACATTAAAAGTGCAGTAACTCGAAATCATAGTGAAAAGTCAATTAATTCGATTCTAGATTACATTTCGACTTCTAAAAATGTAAGTACGAACATCATATTCTATTTTTTTACTTATGTTTACATTAAAGATGGAGTTGCTACAGGATTTTTATGAAACTACATTAGAAGCACTAAAGGATGCCAAAAACGATAGGCTATGGTTCAAAACAAATACTAAATTAGGCAAGCTTTATTATGATAGGCAAGATTATAATAAACTTGCAAAGATTTTAAAGCAGTTACATCAATCATGCCAAACGGATGAGGGCGAAGATGATCTTAAAAAGGGAACGCAGCTTTTAGAAATTTATGCTCTCGAAATTCAAATGTACACCGAGCAAAAGAATAACAAAAAATTGAAAGCGTTATATGAGCAAAGTCTTCATATAAAATCTGCCATTCCTCATCCTCTAATTATGGGGGTTATAAGAGGTAACGCATAATTATGTATAATCAGAATACTGTTCTTACCTCCTATGTAACATTTAGAGTGCGGAGGTAAAATGCATTTACGCGAAGGCGAATTTGAGAAAGCCCACACCGACTTTTTTGAAGCGTTCAAAAATTATGATGAATCTGGAAGTCCTCGTCGTACCACATGTCTGAAGTATTTGGTTTTGGCAAATATGTAAGCGGCAACATTAAAGCAGACTTCTTTTAATGGAGTTATTTTAGGCTTATGAAATCTGGTATCAATCCATTTGACTCTCAGGAAGCAAAACCGTATAAAAATGATTCAGAAATTTTAGCGATGACCAATTTAGTCAATGCTTATCAAACTAACGATATTAATGAATTTGAATTGATTTTGAAACAGAATCGACAAAATATTATGGACGATCCTTTTATCCGTGAACACATTGAAGGTAAATGACAAATTTCGTCTTTGTTATATAAATAAACGATCACATTGCAGATCTCTTGAGAAATATCAGAACTCAGGTTTTGATTAAGCTAATTAATCCTTATACCCGAATCTATATTCCCCACATATCAACAGAATTAAACATCGATGTAACAGAAGTCGAAAACCTGCTAGTGTCTTGTATTTTAGATAGGTAAAAATATTAAAATCCAGTGTAAACTGTATCTTACTCTACGTTTGTTTCATGTAGTACTATTCATGGCCGCATCGACCAAGTGAATCAGGTGTTACTTCTAGACCGCACTACTGTCAATGCAACTCGATATAATGCTTTAGATAAATGGACGAATCAACTTAAATCATTACATTTTTCAATTATTAACAAAATGGCGTAATCAAGCATGGTGCATGTCGTACAACTCTTGTTACTGTATTGGCATGTTTTCCAAATGAGATTTTAATCTTATATAATATGTAATCAATATTATCTAATATGCTAAATAAATCGGTTTTAATTAGAGTGTGTTTACATGGGCTTTCTACAGTCAAGGGTGCCGTTGAAATTAGCACACAATGCCAAAGATAAAGAATATGTCCTTTCATAAAATATGTTCCACAGCAAAAGTATTTGCAAGGTTTACTATGAAAACAAAGTTGGACAATTCATTAGCATATAAGAAATTGTAGAATTTCATACTCTTAATACGCATTTTTAAAATAAAAATAAGTTGTAAAAGAAGGAATCGAAAATGAACATTTAGTAAATTGTCCGAAGTGAGCAACTTTGGCAATATAGTCAAAAATATGGTGTGTTCCGCACTCAAAGATTTGCTAGTGCACTTCTTTGACGACAGAGGCCAATCTCTACTGTAAAACTGTACAGTTGATATATATTGTAAATAATATAAATAGAAATGTTGGGGGGAAATCTATTTTGTATGATAAGAATTGTAAAAATGTATGTTGGAGAATTTCAAGAGTGATCGGATTTTAGTCAATAGGTTCCAGACAACGACACTGTTGCATACCAACGAGAAGAACACAAATGTAAGGGTACTAATACCACAGTAATACATTTATGTTGTCTGTTCTAATGCTAAAAAATGCAAATTTAAACAGTTTTTACTACACTAATGGTGAAAGCATCCAATTGACCTTGAACCAGGTTCCAGTGGTCAATAGAAGAGATAGGCAAATATTTTAAAATCATCTGCGAAAAGCAGTTCTCAAGTTTGGACATTAATTCAAACAGGTATATATAGTTATTGTATAGGAGGATAGGTAACTTGTTGGCTACGATTTGATAGATAAAATGAGAACAAAAGATGCAGGGGAAGCTAAATCCTAAATTGTCCAATTTAACTAATAAGATGTCATATTGAATTACATTCACCTGGTCATGATTATGGACGACATTAGAGATAAATTGTGTAATGTGAATTGTTCCACATTTGTAAAGTTAACAGCCCTATGAAATATTTCACACCAGATCAACTGCAGTTAGTAGATGAAATTGAAAATGTTTGTAAGCTAAGATTAATTAGTACTATATGGCCCACTATAGATGGAATTCCTTAATAATAATAATAATAATAATATACATTTAATTGCCCAACAGATTATAATCCAATTACTTATAGGACAATATATAATAAATAATAACAATATAATATAATAAGTAATAGCTAAGTTATTAGGTAAGTAATAGCTAAGTTATTAGGTAAGTAATAGCTAAGTTATTAGGTAAGTAATAGCTAATAACATCATAGTATAAAGTGTATAGATCAATATAATTATAAATACAACATAACAATAATATAAGAACTAACAGTAGCAGTAAAGCTTATGAAAATGAAGGTAGCACTATACTATAGTCATAATAGAAGAGGGATAGTAAAACAACGTATTTGAATTTTTATTAGTTCATATTTGTGATCCCTACGCGTCTCACGATCGCCATATTTTTAAAGTGGTTTATATCCACGATGTGGCATGCATGCTATTAATTGTGATTGAAACTATACTTTTGAAGATGGCGCAAACTTGCGGTATAGTTAGTCATATTAAAAATAGGTAAAAACTTGGCAGTTTAGATCATACAGGGAATATTCCACTGGCGTGCTGTAAAACATGACCCTGCAGTCGCGATTTTTGCTTACTTGCACCATTGCATATTAAATACAATGCTTGCATTTACAAAATAAGAAATCGTTACATTATCAAATTTTTGAAGTTTTATTATGTTTATGGATGATAAAATATTATAGCAGCACCCGTACCGGTTTTATAATGTTACTATGTATTGGTATTTATCTATCATAGAGTGAAATATGGAATCTTCTATTACCTCCTATATAGATGACAGAATCACTTGTCTTAAGTCTTACGAAAATGCATAATAAGTTGACCTCATCCCTCTACTCCGTAAAATAAACAAATGCACCCTAAATAAATACCATTTTTTATCTATGTTTTTGTATATATGCAGTATGCATCCAAATATTGAAATCGATGTAATAACTATTTCCCGCGGATTTGTTATTCGTTTGTTTGATGCAAAATATCCTCCCATTTTCGTAAATAGGTACGCGATTCCTGCATTGGCATTGCACAATAAAATTAGCATCCTCAGTGACAAACCGTGAGAAGTTTTGTATGCTGCTCTTGGATTAAATGTCAATTATGAATTAAGCTTTGGATGGATTATAATAGTCGTAAATACGACATTGTCGGGCGGGCCGTCGGGGTTGCCAAGATTTGGGAGAATTGCGACGGAGGCACCCCCCGCAAAATACGCTATAGTTTTAATGATAAGAAGAATTTTTTCCAACTGAAAGCTTCCTATAGCATTTTATTTTTCGGAAAAGGGCGTGAATAGCAAATTTAGTTTTACCGTGATGGGAGTAGTAAAGTAGTTTATAGTGACCAGTCTACCACAAACCAAAAGATGTTTACTTAGGGATATAAAATGAACCAACATTTACATTCGCGAATCAAAAAATATTTTGCCTTTTTGACGCTTCACATTTGATAAAAAGTGTTCGAAACAATATTTCCTTCGAATAGGTATATAAGACAAATATACCAGTTGGATAAAACAAACAGAATTGGCAGGGCGTTACTCGTTCAACACACTGCCATAATATGAATCCTAATTCATTCCAATAAATTAGCGTAAAATTGGTCACTCTGGTTTTATGTTATAGTGTGTCCAGTTCACTGAAAATTACCGTTAAGAACCAAAAACAGCACTGCCCACTGCCCATTTTGTCAAAGGAATGGATAATTTGGTTGATGTCTTAAACAGCAGGGTAATTTATTCTACCACACCATGTACCTAACTATTCTTTAAGCGATAGCGGCATAGCAGCATGTCAAGCATTCAAAAAGGACTTTGACATGTCTAGCACTCTAACTAAAATTAATTGAAAATCTAACGAAGCATATCTAGAGCACCCCCCTTTGATGGCATTTTGCAAACTGTTAACGGAGTGACTCAAATGTTTGCCAAACCTAAAAAGTATAATGGTCGGGGACATGAAGAAATACCTACGTTTCCTTATTACTGGTGGACTAAACCAGAACAGTCTCGAACATTTCTTTTCGGCAATGAGGGAAAGAGGAGGAAGTAATAGAAACTCGAGTGCACAAGAATTTAAATACTCCTTCCGCGCATATGTTACAACAACATTAATGGAACTTGCTGATAGTGCTAATTGCGAACCGGATCGGGATTGTTCAATTGCGTTGGTCGATGTTAGAGGGTTTAGAAAGCTGGAAGTGGTGTCATCTTATAGGAAAGTCTTTACTAATTCCAAATCTCTGGTAAATTTTTTGATCGGATCGGCGTACCTAGGGGGGTGCGGTCCGCACCGGGCGGCAGTGGCCAACTCTCGCTGCCCGAACGGCATTTTGTTTATGTTGGTGCTTGGAATGTACGCAGGCATTTATAAATATAAAATAAAAAATATTTAATGGTAATTTTTTTTTGTAAATTAGGTTTTGTCTCATAGGCGGGGAACCTTCGGCCTCCGTAAGTTTCTTATGGCCTTTAAAAGTATCTTGTATTTTTATAAAGGTTGCATTTATGCCTCATGAGGCTTTCTTTATTACTGCCTAATTTAAATATTGCATGCAATGGTAAAAAAGTTCCCTACGTACAGTTCGTATTAAATGCAACTATTTATTTATGTTTATTAATTTATAAAAACCACCATTTGATTGACTTAGAATGGGCGGCAAATTGGAGACCGCCCCGGGCGGCAAAAATTCTAGGTACGCCACTGAACGACACACCCAATTACAAAAAGTAAAAAACACGCTTCCTTCATTTTATGAAACGTCATGATACGTACACATCACCCTCACCTCACCCCTCTGTCGGGTGGAGCGGGGGTGAGTTTTGAAAACTTAAATAGCAACACCTATTTTTTATTGCGCTTTTTTCACTCCCAACTGCAACCCCTTTTTTGGGACGGAAAGGGAGAGAAAAACGATATTTTTTTATTTTTTTTTCTCCAACATTTGTTCGTGATTTACAAATTGTCCGTCAGTGATCAAAAAGTGGAGAGAGTAATACTTGAAAATCGACGAGTGCGAATTTATCCTTGATGTCAGAAAGACCACTATTGACAAGATTGTGACAGAACATTATCATTATCACAAGAGATTGGTCCCCATAAGATCAGAAACGGTAACGACAAGCGGCCTGTGAATTCAATTGTCACTGGCGGCGAAATCTGAGTCCATTGTACGACACCAGAAGCAAAAGAACAGTCCCGTCAGTGGGGTCTGGGCACAACGGCCACTGGACACAACGGCCACATAGAATTTAGTATGCCCATATCGGCCACATTGGACACATCGGCCAAATGTGATGTGTGGACACAACGGCCACCTTGGACGTAACGGCCACAGCTCTAGCTGGACACGATGGCCACCTTGGACACTACGGCCACATATCAGATACGTAAATTGACACTAAAGCGCCTAGGTTATTTGCAGATTTAGTATTTTTTTTCCTGTAAATAGAAAACTCCTATGTATTTGTGAAATCTTTATCGCAAACATTACTTTACAATTCTGTGTGGCCGTAGTGTCCAGTGGCCGTAGTGTCCAAGGTGGCCGTTGTGTCCATCTAGAGCTGTGGCCGTTACGTCCCAGGCGGCCGTTGTGTCCACATATCACGTTTGGCCGATGTGTCCAGTGCGGCCGATATGGGCATTCTAAATTCTGTGTGGCCGTTGTGTCCATTCGCCGTTGTGTCCCAGACCCCCGTCAGTGGCAGCATTCAGGATCGCCGAAGCCGCGAAGGTTTAAACAAACATTGTCTGCCGGAAAAGCGATGGCGACTGTGTTTTGCGATAGGAAGGGGCTTTCCAACAATGTAGTAATCCAAGCAAATAGACGTGTTTATCTTTGAAAAAAAATTGTAGACCCTATTTTACGGATAACCCTCGTATATTCGGTATTCCGAAGTTATTCCACCTCGTTACAGAGGTAATTGTACTCATTTAAATGTAAATAAGGGTATAAATTCCTTATTATATTTTTTTGTATAAATAGGTATGTGATTCAATCTGTGGTGGTAGTTATGAATTTAAACGTTTGTGTTTCTTGCATCATCCTGTATTTTTTAGGTTTTGGATGTAAAGAACCTGTCACGTGACTGTCACGTGATCTTTACTCTGTAAGAAACTAATAAATATGTAGCTGTACAACTTAAAATATCATTAAAAATTGTACAAACATAAAGATTGAATAGTTCTAAATGCAATTAAGTGCAATTGCACCTTTGAGCGGAAATAATAAGCTGACTATTTTAATTTTCATTCCTTGTAGAGATCACGTGACAGATTCTTTACATCTCAATCGGCTTTTACAACCGAGATAATTACATTTTTTAAATTTTCCATATTTTTCGGGTCTTTTCTTTTAAATTCACCTGGCTATAATTTGAATTGAATTCGATTGGTTAGGTGGTTAAGTAAGGTGCATAAATAAAAATTATAACTGGTGACAAAGTGTGCAATCATGCACCGGATCGTATTATTGCAGATAAATTATTTGTGGTATTATAAAAATAAAATCTTTCATTACGCAAACAATGCATTCATTACGTCGAGGTAAAAGCCGGCAATAACGAAAACGATAAGTACGTTTACAAAATTACGCTACTCTCCTCCATTTACATTACGCTACTCTCCTCAAACGGCAGCACATTCTGTACATTATTTTCACTGGCAAAAAAATTGGCGCGAACAGGTTGTTCTACTATCCCTCTTCTATTATGCTATAGTATTATGGTTTTAACGTGGCATGTATCATTTGTGATGGAGGTAGGTTTAAATCTAGTGGAAACATGGTGCAGAGAGTCTTCTCTTGTCTGTTAATCCAACAAAAACAAACCTCATTCTCTTCTCACGAAGAAAAGGGCCAACAAAGCTAAACGACATAGCGATATGTGCGATACCAAGCTACAGGAGTAGGAGGTTAATTGGACATACCGTTAGACCAAGGACTGACCTTCAAGCCACACCTAAAGAAATTTTCGCTATCTTCTCTAGGTGTGGCTTGAAGGTCAGCCACATAGTCTTCGTAGGTGAGCGTTCAGGAGCAAGTGGGGCCAAATGTGACCCACTGGATGTACACTAGAATGATTAGACCTCTGTAAGCCTAGGATCAAAAATGACCGTGTTCTAAGCCGAGGTTTGGTAAAGATACAGGTATTCTGGAAGGGTAGGCAAGGCAATAGCGGGGAGCACAATAGACTAAAGCTGCATTTATAGTGTCGGTATCGGTAAGCAATAAGAAATAAGAAATAAGCGGTAAGGAAATGAACTTATGGATAACCTGTATATCATTTATAGTAGAAATAAGAAATAAGCAATAAGAAATAAGGAATTGGTTCAATGGTTCAAAATATTTGAGTGAAATATATACTTATTCAAGAATCGATGGGGAAATATTATGTCAAGTTGATTTTAATTTTACAATCGTACATTAGGTAACCTAAGAATCGTACCATAAACACAGTAATAATTTAAATTAAACCCGCAATGCGCATGCCTACTCTGTTACCGTTAAAGAACTATAAATGCGTTTTTATTTCCTACTGCTTATTGCTTATTTCTTATTTCTTATTGCATACCGATACCGACACTATAAATCCAGCTTAAAAGGTCGCAGAGCAGGAACCACCCCTAGAACAAATAATAATAATAATAATTGGTTCCTCCAACATAAACGATGAAACCTTGAAAATGCTACTTCTACTAAGGAATCATAAGAAGCCTAGATATGAAGTTAAAAATCTTCCTTTGTTATTAAGACTATTAATGTAAAACATTTACTTTTCTCATTTATGAAATTCTAGTCAATTTTTGTCACCCACTTTTATTGTTTATCTAATTGAACAATTATAAAACTTTTTTTTAATGTACCTGTTAAAATACTTACAGGTGTAGTCACATAAGAAGGCGAGAACCGGCGCAACCCGATTCGTGACTCCGAAAGCCGAATACTGTAAAAATACAAGTCAGTTGCGTATCATAATAAATGCATTCACACAAGTGCATTTTTTTCAGTAACTTATTCGAATTTCATTATACAATATCACTAAAGTGTGTAATTATCCAGTAATTATAATTCAATAAATAACGTTAATGTTCATATTTAGTGATGAATAAACATATCTACAACAACAAAGTGAAACGACACTGACTTATAGATACGCGAAATTTTACAAGCAGCGTAAATTCGTCGTTTGCGCATTGCCGCGCTCGCCTTCTTATGTGACTACGCCTGTATTCTTATACTGCACCTGTACCTGACGTATCTATAGACACTTGCCCCCATAAGTATCTGTACAACTAGGTATTTCTTTTCTTATGTACCTACCATAGATATTGAAATAAAAATACCTGGACTAAACTATTTTTCTATTGCAGCAAACAACAGTATAAAATTACGTATCATGATGTTATACTTCCTCGCTTTATTTATGGTACACACTAACAATAATATTGATCAGTTTTCTCAGCAAAAGGATAAGTATTCGCTACAAATATTTTTGGCATAACAAACTAGAGATACTTATGACAAAATTAACTGAACTACTCACAACGTAAATTCTATAATGTCTTGCCAGAAAGCATTCGCATTGAAAGAATTTAAGAATGTTATTAAAGAGAATCTGATAAACCAGACATTTTTCACATTCGAAGAATTCCTAACCTGCCTCTTTACCAAGATTTCTTAACATGTTCTGTTTAATTTGACTATGTATCTTTATACTGTGATGTAGGTATAAGTACAAATTGTATATTAAAATGAAATACATAAATATTAAATTACATCAACAATATTGAAATTGGAAACATGTTTTAGTTTATAATAAAAACAGTGAGTAGCCCAGTGAAAAATAAATGAGGAAAATCAACAATAAGTCAATTACAGATGCACAGGAAATTACAAATAAAGTAAATGTAAGTATATAATCAAAGAAAAAGAGATATAGTTAATTTATAGACAGCATTAAAGAAGTGATGGGACTATTATCATTATTAGTCTTTATTTTTGAGTGGCTGAGCGCTCACTCCACCGGGCAGATAACACAGATAGATAACATATGTGTGAAACTGAAGAACATTATTTAATGAGTGGATGGTTTACAAAGAATTTCCTAATATCTTGAAGGTATAGGGGCGATTATACCAAATGTACAGATAATTAGGAATTAAAAACCTCTGCAAACAAATAACTAAAATTTGTTATAGCAGACATTTTTTAAGATGCAGGAACAAAGCAACACATAGTCGACAATAATGAATACCTACACCATAATATACTATAAAAAAACATAGGTATACTTATACTTGTCAGAACAACTAATCGCATCGCTCAACATTTTGAAATGTAAGGTGTTAACCAAGGAAATCAAGTAAACATCTGAATAAAACATAAATAAAAAAAAAGAAAAATATGTGTGAGTACAGGAACAATGGAAAAAAAACCGAATAACAAGTACACCAGAATATTATATATACCTAATGAGTTTATGGCCTTGTTATTGTATCACTGTTATAATCTGTGGGGCTAGAATAATCAATAAACCATAAATAATACAAATGTTATAAGAAACATAAAAAAATGCGTTCTATTATTTAGTAAATTAAAAGTAATGACCGATAGTCACATACTTTGTTTTAAAAGATGTTTTTTGATGTAACAGCAACTAAAGAGTGATTAAGAAAGTTATGTTTTTTTAACACAAAATTACATAAAATCAATAAGGGACAAAAAAGGTAACTTATTATTAGTGAGATTAGCACTTAAATCAATGATGAACTGTCCCCTTCTCCTCATCAGTTTAAAAACTGTGCTACCTCTTCCTACTACTCAACAGGTGAATTCTTGGTTTACCTCAAATTCTATTGGCTAAAGAAATATAAGCCTTATTATATAATGTAATAAGAATCTTACTTAAGCACATAACTGCATTAATTATTATAGGCCACTAGCACAATAAAATTTATAGGAGAGGTCATTTTAACTGAACTCTGAATAACTAGTTGCAATTAAAATTTATTTACTCCTTTTAGCAAAATGGAGGAATTTAGACATTATTTTGTATTCTGTTTAAAAATAATAGCACAATGAATCGAGAAGAAGCTGTGTCACAGAATAGTTTGTGTGAATCTATAACAAAAATAATAAATCCGTGTGTATATTTTTTAAGTAATTTTACATTTGCACATTCCATTCATCCGGTGGAACCTGCAACACCCGAGTTCAGTGAATATTTATTACTTCCACATCGTCGTCGATTAAGAATTATACATGTGTTACCGAACACAAACTTAAACGGTGAATTAAAGAAAACAATAGTGGAAAATAAGTTACGAACAAGTCGCAGCTCTTTATCAGAAGAATATTGGTTTACAAGATGGAATAAACCTTTAAAATTAGGAAACTGTAATTGTTCTTTTAGGAGATCTCAACGTTTTTCAGTGTTATCGAATCAGTGTTTACCATTAAATGTATATGAACCGCCAAATGTTTCCCACAAAAATTTATCACAATACATCCTACCACCGACTAAAATTATTAACATGGAGACATTTGTTGAACGACTTATTCAAGAAACACTCTTCGAAGCATTTCAAGAATATGTCATGAAAGCGATGAAACGTAATAAAAATATGGATGGTATTCAAAATTATGCTTTTGTAAATGAAGAAGATGAATTGAAGGACGTTATTTTAAGAAGACAAAACAAAAGTGTTACAAAGAACTGTTTACACAACAAGACTGCAATTAAAAAGGTATAATTTGACTAAAATTCCGAGTGTTTAGATTTAATTTCTTTTTAGAAGCCAACTGTGATTCTGTTACATGGCATTGGCAGCTCAGCTGACGTTTGGTGGAATATTATCAACACTCTAGTACAAAAAGGTTACGAAGTTGTAGCACCTGATATGCTTGGTCATGGTTTTAGCTCTATTCCTGATCAAGCCGAAGCATACAAATTTAAAAATTTGCTCAAGTACACCTTGGCATTATTTGATCAATATGTAGGTTGTGATGAATCTAAAAGTTCAATTGTGATAGGCCATTCCTTTGGCTGTAGTTTAGCAACAGCACTTTGTCGTTATCGATCACATCAAATTGTACAGTTAATACTGATAAGCGGGGGAGGACCAACTCCGTTAGCTCCACCTCCACCTGCAGACAATACTACAGTTACTAACTGCCTACGTACAGTGTTCCAGCCATTATTATTTTGTGGAATGAAAAGGTATACAAATTTGAAAGTTCTACAGATGTTAATGTATTCAGTTATTTTAGAACAATGTTTTATTCATTACGAGGAAAGCACTTTGGTGTGTGCGACACAGAAACTGCTGTACCTAATCACATACTGCAATATTTTGCGGATGGCCAAAATTGGCCAGAAGGAGATGCGGCTTTTCATCGCAGAATCTTAATTCCCACATTACTGGTACATGGCCTTCAAGATGCTATAGTTACTCTTGTTCAAGAATGTGAAATGGAAAGGGTGTGTTAATAAATGCTTATCAATACTAAATTTAAATTGGTACTTTCAGACCATTCCTCGGGCATTTCTAGAATTAATTCCAAATGCTGGACATATGTGTATGTTGGAAACTCCCCAACATCTGAGCCATATGATTATGTGCTTTATTGACTGGTGGAGTAGATAGTGACCACATTTGTCGTAAACCAAACCACATAAACCCCAAGTTACAAATTACATACACTAATTTGTGAATGTCGCAATGTAAGTTTAAGCAGATCATTTTGTATTTCAAAATAAATGGTGTAAAATGATCAAGTTGTACAAAATTTTGTTATATTATTCTTACGAAAATGTCAGAACAATTTTGATAAAATAAACTTAATGAGAAGTACATAATGTGTGACAAGCACAGTAGAACACAAAAATTGACTGTTTCTTACTTGGTTTCCGTCATCTATACAAATAATTCATACTAACAACATGAAAATGAACAAGAGATTCCATAAATTTCACTTATCATATTTGACAAGTAAATTATTGTCATTACCGTCTACCATAAGAGCAGCGATTTTTAGCTTAAGAAAGTTGCAATTAAAAAATTAGAAAAATAAACACTTAAAAATCAAATAGTACATAACTAAAATAGGTATCGAAAAACTACACCCATCTTCTCCCACTTCATCATAGATATTATTTTGCACATATTACAGATGTAGGTAATTCGCAGTGTGTAGGTGTAGAGGATCCTACACAGATGATGAGACGGCGCACCACATACTTTGTGAGTTGATTGAGACGATTCATGTTGGGGGAATCCTGGGTGAGCATGGCTAAGATTAGAGCTACGTCCCCTTCCAGCATCCTGATTCATTTCACATGTGGGATGGCTTGAGTGACGTTGCTGGGTCAGATGACTCTAATGAGGGGGGCACCACAAAGGTCCCGGAATAGGTGGCCTATGTGCGCATAGACTTCTGACTACCCTTCCATCGAAATCCAGAGTTCATTCTATGACTAATTTTCATAAGTTAAGGTTTATCTAAAATGAAAATTAGAAATGGGACATTTCTTGATTGTATATTATTTATGGACAACGGGACTAAAACCAAATAAATCTAACTTCAAAGTTATGTAGATTCTAGGAAAATGTTATCTTGCAACATTAACCATCCACTTTTTTATCGAGTACTTTAAGATACTCCACATTCTTCGTCAAGTCACTATTTAAACATTATATAAAATTGCAATATACAACAGTTGATAATTAGAGCATGTCTAAGCTATCGTGTAGTTTGCTGTAAAGCCTTAAAAAACCATTTTATCTTAGATTCACTTATACCTACAAGGGTTGAGCATTATTCACTGTCCCCCCTATCATAGGCATCAGGTTCGATTGTTGGTGATATTTGACACTTTAAGACAATAGTGCCGGATTTATTTTTGAAAATAAGTGAATGAGTGAGTTGTGTATATGAAAAATGTGTTAGGGAAAAATCCCCTTTTAATCTTTTCGATTCAAACCACTGAAATAGAAAAAAATGGGTGTTTTGTTATAGAAGACCATGCCAACATCCAAAGGGTGTTGGAAAACCACAGTGATTTGGTCGTTTAAGACTGGTCGCAACTTATAGATAACAGGCAGTTCCTGGGATTGGTTGACCTAAATGCTGACACTTGAATAAAGATGTCAGCATACGATTTGCTCTGATGCCAGTTGTTTAGATGAAAATCAGGTAATTTTGTTCGCTAGTTTGTAAATGTTGAAAAAACCTGGGTTAATCAATTCGGCCCGGAATAGAAAATGTAAAGCCTGAGACCGGCATCAAAGAAAAGTTTCAAGTGCAGTCTTTGGTAGATACACAATTTTCTGGGATGCTAAGGGAATTTTGTTCATAGACTACTTACAACAGGGTCATATCATTTATGGCAACTATTAAGTGTCTCTGTGATTACTTCAAAGAAAATAGAAAAGTGAAATTGTCACATGAAACCGTTTTCATCAGAACATCCTGTTTTTAAAAACATACTTCCTCATGTGTCCCCATTGGATGTTAAAGCCTACCTTTCTTCGTTGGCTTTCTTGTCATTATTTGTTTCATCGTTTTCCCTCTAGTCTCTACTATAACCTCTTTATTTATAAACCTAACTTCCACGTCCTCTTTTATTCTTGTATTTGTAACTCAGTGCCTTAATGTTTTACCCATCATTTCTCTCAATGTTTTCCTTTCTGTTCTCAATGTTTGGTTTAGTATTTTCTGCTTTAAAAAAATTTCTGGTATGGGATACATTCATGTCAGCTGGAATAGTGGGGTTTTGCTGTTTAAACAGGCAAGTCCCTACTTTTCAGTGTTTTATTAGTGGTAACACAAAAACTAAAAAATAAATAGATAAACAAAAATCAACATATCTTCAAACCTATGATTATACTTAAAAGATACATATTGTTTAGACTGCTAGATTAATGAAAATAATGATGATTCAAGGATTTGTTATGATTTATGAACATCAAGGAGAATTTACAAATGTAATACAATACAACAGAGGAAGAGTGTATAAAGGTAAATACTATCTTACAAAAACTAAAAAATAAATTTCTGAGGGACAACGCAGAGAATCAAAACTACTTCTGAAAAGAGTGAAGACTGTTTTATTAAATTTCCAGTTTTAGCTGATGACAAAGCCACTTTTCAAAAATTATAGTTAGTAATGAGATGTGGGATATATCTACTGCCAAAAATGATAAGAATCAAATTTATTTCTAGAAAACTTATGGCTAACGAGACCATTATAAGAAATCTGAAAAGATATGACAATTGCAAAGTATACAAAAGTTGAAAAGTTCAGGAAATAATCAGTGATTGCAGTTTTGTAGAGATAATGATGTGACTCCGAAGGTAAAACAATTTCTGCAAGGATGTTTTTCTTAGAATGATGAGCAAAAACAGAATATAGATAAGTGTTGCCAGTGTTAATAGGATTACGTAGAAAAACAAAATCTTCTTTCATAGTAAGAGAACATATAAATTTCCCCTTGGAAATGGTTACTCTCCTTCAACTTTGTATCTTATTTTCAACAAATAGGCATTCCACAGCCTTTAGAATTTCCTAGAATTTATACTTTTTAAAGACTGAAATCAACGGAATGTACATTGTGGCCTGTTGAACTGAACCACAAATCTAGAGACTTCAAAATATATTTTAACAACTGGAACACGTCTTGACATCAACAAACAACCGACGAAAAAAGTGAAACTTTATCAATATCAAAAAGCCTAATTTAATTTCATTATTAGTATTAAAACAATTCCCATTTTGAAACTCCAAAAATACTACCGAGATTTTTTATTGAGTTGGCCTAATGATTCGGATACATTTTGCTGATTAACTATTGAAATTGTTTTATAATACAGATAATTTACACATAAAAATACATAAAGAGAAGCTTTTCGATTATTGATTTAAGGGATTTTCTGGAGATTTTTGCCAGTCTTTGAAAATCATCTGTTTCAATTGTGAGAGACGTAATGTGGGATGCTTTTCTTTTAATAATATCAATTGACGTTGTTCATAAGCTGTGTATGCAGCCTTCATTCGTTTTTCCGGATGTTTATCTATCTCTTCATCCCTTGTGCTAAAAATTTTTTTAATTATTTGCAAACACACATAACGATACATTACCTTAGTAACGCAATAGCGTCAACGATAGTATGTGCCTCTTCAGCAGTTGGTAATATTCTATTTATATTTTCTTCCAAAGGAACATCTAAATGGGTTTCAATTTTGTCCTTCTTAATTGGTTTAGCTTCAACATTTCCATGCTCACTAATTTGGGCTCTTGTAATTTTAGGTGGAGCTGGGGCTTTTGCACACTTCTTAACAGAAGCAGACTCTTGTTCTAATAGGGCTTTAATTTCTGCTTTTTTATCTGCCACTGATTGTTTCTTTTTTTCTTGGTCTTCCTACAAATGAATATAATAAAAATTTCTATATAGTCAGTACAAAGCAAACAGGAACATTATAATAACCCCGATAGCAATAATAAATTCAGTTTAACACGTTGGCTGTCTTGGGGGCATTATGTCTTGTATATTGAAATCTACTGATACGTAGTGCCTATCTTCTTAAACTATCCTGTGTTGGGAATGCACTTATGTTTTTAAATTTCAGAGAGTTATTTGTAGCATTGGTAATATAATAATAAGGGTACAATTTTATGGTTATTAAATACAGATCATATATTATGTCTTGTGAATAAATTTTGATTTTGTATGTGCAATAATAGCCCATATCATGTGGATTGGAAAAATTAAAAGAGAGATCATCAGGAAAACTTGGTTTATTAAAGGAAAAAGTAGATAGTAAAATATTAAATGAGTCAATGGAAGGTTTTATTAGATACGCAACCTGGAAGTTGATATAAAAGTAACCAAGACCGGAAAAGTAGGTTCAAATACTTGGATTGTCATAGTAGAAAATTAGAAAACACGGAAGATACGGACTACAAAAACCAACTGATACATATAAACAAAGGTACAGATATTCAAAAAAGTAGTAACTCCAATTCTTACTTTTGGATTTGAATAAAAAAGAAACACTGTATTCATAGAAAGAGGGAGAGCATAATGACAATGGGAGAGAATAGATTAGTAAGAAAAGGGTACAAAGCCAGCACAAGACCTCAAACGGCATGACACATGAGAAAGCAGCAAAAAGGAAAGGCATCAAATAGAACAAGGTTCACAAATTATCAATCAACAAGCAGTCTTGCACATAGTGTGTAAAAGATATAAATTATAAATCGGGCAAACTGTTATAATAATAAAAGTGAAACTCAAGTAACAATCCTTAAAATTGAAATACAACCAAATCTGTTGTGGAAAGCACCCTTAGAATTTGATTCTATTTTAAACAGTAGCAATGTATATATTTGATATTGTGGAATCCATAACCATTTCAATACTTTTCAACAGTTTCTAAATAAACAATTACATTTTATTGTGTTGTAACAAAATTCAGTAATAGTACTGAACCATACAGATTATATCATCCTATGTGCTCAAAGCGATATGCATCCTGTAGACTAGAGTATGCTACAAAGCCAAGCAGATAGCAACTATTTTTCTACTTACTTCTTCTTAGTTAAAGGCAAACGTTAGAGGTTGTTACTTACGTTGAGTAGATGTGTTTTTTTGTTAGCCCATTGAGCACTAACCATACAAGACTACAATGTAAAACTGGAATCTAGCCCAGGAGGACAATATGTGGAAGCCGACACATGTTACTAAGGAAACAAGTGCTTGTGAAATTTGCACTGTCATGGTGTGCTTACTACATCGAACAACAGATGTGAAGTTAGAACAATAAAAAGATTCAGAACTCAACTAAGACTGAGCACTAACCGGTGCTAACATTAGAAGAACCCTCAGCGCAGAAAAAATATGCTGATCGGCAAAGAAAAGCCCCACTTTAATAGAAGACGGAGACCACAACTAGTTCAAAGGGACAAGTTAGTACCTAATAAGTTCAACCCAAAACCAAATGAACCTTGGCGGATTTATGAGTTTACAATTCAATGGCATAGGCCTCTGGTAATGAAACAATACATAAAAAATAAATTACATTAAATGTGGTGTAAAAATTTACAAATTGTAGTTATACCAAACATTTAACATGTAATTATTGTAAACAAGATCACAGTTACATGATAAATACCTTTGCACTTCACATTCGTCAGTGGAATATTGACTATTAGTAGACTACATGTAGCACTTTCAGAACGAGTAGTAAGGAACTAATTACATGATTGTACCTTGATTGATTTATTGCATAAATAAGTACATAAAGGAAATAATAACAAATGGAAATACAATGAGCTTCACTAGGTACATTATATGGTAATACATACACTCGCGCCACAACTTGATCAGTGCTTTATTTCTACCACCTTATTTTGAGTGATCTGAAGTACCGCTTCCCAACTATTATCTTTTACAACCATACATATAACACCAACACAGAGAATTTCTAATTACAATGATCATTTATATAAATAATGAAAAGAAGTCCCAAAATAGAGCCTCGAGGCACTCCATGTTTGACAGAGAAAGATTCACTTAACAAGTTTATCTATCTCAATCATATAATTACTCGTTACCTTAGAAAACTGGCTCAGATTGAGACAAACTCCTTGCACCCCATACACATACAATTTAAGTACCTACTGAATGTACAAAATACAAGTGAACACCTCTGTTAAATTTACAAATACACCAACAGATGAAACCCAATTATCAAGCGCCACATTATAAAGACATGAAGAAAGGTAAGCTACCAACACCTTCAACAAATCCAAACTGATTTACAAAACTCATTGGCTATAAAAAAGTCCTATAGGTAGATGTTTATTAAACATTTTTAGATATACAAGAATTTATTGCAATAGTTTGACCTTTGTTTAACTAGTGGCTAATGGCACTTTTAATATGTTGTTTAAGTGTTGTTGGAAAGTGGTCCCTATAACAAAGTAGCTGTTGAACTATTGTTGATTATATTCAACAATAAATGACAAAAAATCCATCTTACATTTTAGAGAATCTGTAGTTTGGAGAAGAAGAAAACATGATTTGACCCAGAACCCAGTGGTGAAATGGAAAACAAGTAATACACTTCTTGAAAAGAGCGTGATGGTAAACCAACATACTGTCTTCAATGCTTTGCTTGCTTTTGTGTTCTCATTAAAAATTGAGGAATCTTAACTTTTTTGACTTCATTTATTTATTAAGATTTTAAATTTATAGTATACAAAAAATAGCCCTTTTTGACAGCTGTTGAAAGAGAAATGAAGCAGGTAATCCGTGCCCGTTCACTTTTTGCTGAGAATAAATTTTCATCAGATTCTCCTTCCAAAATCTCTCCTCTCATGGAATCATGACTTTTGGCAAGCCAAATTTCATGACTCTAAGGTTACATATTTGAATTCAAAGGCTTTTCTATAGATAAAGAGGTTATGCATGTGTATATGAGACAAAAAAGAAATGACTGTTTTGCTGCCTCTATTACAGTAATTCATATTTACACCAAATTTAGCAATATGCGCCTATATTTTATTTACAACTACTGGACCCTTTTTTACAACTCAAACATTAGTAGGAATATGACCACCTTGTCACCATAATTTCGTAATTTATGGTTTTATGTAACTGTGTAACTCAACTCAACTCAAATATTCACTTCATTATCAGTACGTTTAAATATAATTATGTTTAAACTTATTCAATCAAATAAATAGTCGTTGGTTACAAAACAACCTGGTCCTTTTGAAGAAGTCAGAGATAGACCTAAGATATCAAACATATGTTAATTTATCATTTGATAAACAATAAATATGTATAAGTAACTAAATCATATATGCCCCATCAGTGTTTATGGGTTATATACGACTTGTAATGCACACAAAGACAGTGTACCCTTAGATGCGAACACAGTGAACATGTTAATATTTACGAACTGTATAAAAGCTAAATATTTACCTTTCTTTGTAATTTTCTTAAAATATGCTTGTCGTCATCTTTCCAATACTGATCTTCTTCCTCCTTCTTTTTTTGTGCTTGTTGTGATTCTTTCGCTGATGTTTTTCTCGCTCTTGCTGCGACTGCCTTAGTATTCTCTCCAGTGAACTTTTTTGGCATGTTGATGATAGCAAAAAGTAAGTTTTCGTATATGTAAAAAACTCTCGGTTGTCTGTGACTACGGAACGGATATAGCTATAAGAAAAATTGTCACAAAATTGAGGTTAAATTTCTCTACGCTCATTTCTATGCTACATCACTTTTTATACAGCCTGCGGGGAACAAATTATATACAATATGTTATTTTTCATACTTGCCGCTAAAAATAGAACCATTGCTTTGAATGTACCAATGTACGTATTTTATATAAAAATAACTATATATATTCCCATCCTCTATAAAATGAATGGAATTAGAATTTAGAAAAATTGGAGATCGGTCTCGATTTGGATAAAACGACCAATCATATTTGAAAATGTGTTACTTTCCCATTAATTCTTTATGGTCTTTCGGATAATCGAATATATTTCCTTATAACACACACAATAGAAAATTGGAATAGCTAGACTAGAATAAGATACACTTACACTCGTAAAGTAGGGTCGTACTTAAACTATTCGGACACAGGCGTGTTACCGGCTTCTTTGCCGTGTTGTCGGAGTTCGTATTTTGTCATATAATCGGTGGCGCGGTGGTAAGATAATTTCGTAATTAGACTGGTAAATAGGTGCGATAAAGAGAAAGTAGTGAAAGGTACTGAAAGGGAATAAAAGTTCGGGTGCGCTAAACGATTTGTTGAGGACAAAACAGGTCTTGCGATGTACCAAAATGCCTAATACTTAATTACTATTAACAATAAATAGAATATAATAAACCACGATTCAGTAAATTAAAGATAGTCTTCCTACTGTCGCTTTAAATTTAAAATAGATTGAATAATAGTAGTATTTAACACGTTTATTATCTAATGGTGTCTCTATTACGCACTGCGTTATTAACATGCCTTTTTAGTTTTACCTTCAAAGAATTCTTTTGGGGAATTAATTATTATAATATTAGGGCATACTTGAAGAATCGAAAGTATTGCTAAAGTCTCTCTCAATGTGAGTAATATCTACGGCTCGCATAGATTTTAATTAGGCGACATTTAAATGATTTATTTGTCTTTTCTATGAGGGGCCTTTTTTCCGTGAAATTTGGTGGATTCCGTTCCCGGATACTAAACTAAACTAATTTTTTAGATAGAATTTATTTTCGCTTAATAATAATAATAAAATGACAAGAAATTGAACTTTGACCATTACCGCACTAAAACAGGCTTAATTCTCCTAATTTGTGTACATAGACACGTTCGTTCTTATAAGTTTGTCGTTACCATAGACACTTCATTATATTATTAATTTGGCAATCTTAAAATTTCCGTACTTTTATACCTACAGTACGTAGGCTACAAAATAAAAGATTTCGTTCTACGTGGCAGTTTACGTTAATTTAAACAATTTTGGAGAATCTCGACGTAAAAATTAAAATTTCATTATAAGATTAAAATGGGTCTAACAATTTCGAGTGTTCTAACTCGTCTATTTGGCAAAAAGCAAATGCGTATTTTAATGGGTGAGGTTATGAATTTGTTGTTTTTTGTCGTAAAAAGTACTTTATTTCAGTCGGATTGGACGCTGCTGGCAAAACGACAATTTTATATAAGCTAAAGTTGGGCGAAATTGTTACTACAATACCGACAATCGGATTTAATGTCGAAACAGTGGAATACAAAAACATTTGCTTTACCGTTTGGGACGTCGGTGGCCAAAATAAAATTCGCGCATTATGGCGTCATTATTTCCAAAACACTCAGGGTCTTATATTTGTCGTCGATTCAAATGATCGGGAACGTATAAGTGAGGCAGAAGACGAACTTAAAAATGTTGTATGTTGCTTTGTTATTTAAATTTGGGTTAGTGGCATTTAATTCTAGTTGCAAGAAGATGAATTGAGGGATGCCGTGTTGTTAGTATTCGCAAATAAGCAAGATTTGCCAAATGCAATGACCGCCGCCGAGCTTACTGATAAACTGCAATTGAATGAATTGCGTAATCGTCGTGTAAGTCTTACAAGTAATAGTGACTTTTCATTATTTTTGCATCTGAATTTCAGTGGTATATACAAGCTACCTGCGCTACTCAAGGAGATGGTCTATATGAAGGTTTAGATTGGTTGTCAAACGAATTAGCCAAATAAATTATAAATCTTTTCCATTTCTTAAGTTTGAGCTATTAAGTTGATGTTTTAAACATATTATTTTAATTAGGTTACACCTTTTTTTTTAAGATATTTCCAGTTTGTGATCTACATAAGTTAAATGACTGATTAACAAGAAAAGTTTAATATATAAAAGTGTTTTATTGAATTTACAAAATCATTATACCTTAAAATAATCATTACATAATAATTCTAAGTAGTACGAAGTTGATAATCCCCATTTTGTGTAATATAACGCACCCAAGGTAGAGCTTGGTAGCCACTTTTTTCTATGATTTTCAAATAACGAACCTACAAAAAAGAGAACTAAGTTTCTTTACTAATCTAGAACAAACAATACTTGTATTCCTGAAGTTGTAAAGTAAGGAATTTCAAATTTGACTTGTATGGGAGGTTTCCCTTCGGTATCTTCACATACAACGCTAGGCAAACCAAAATGTGCTCTCATTAAGTACTCCTTCCCACCGGGAAATGACTTAATTGTCCAGGTTATTGCATTTTGCTCCGGCGCATATTTTACACTACCAATTGTTGTTTTAAATTTAGGCGAATCGGCATCACCGGGGACTGGAATAACAATTTCTACATTATTTGCAGTTGACCTTCTTTTAAACTGAGATTTCGCCTTAATCATATACTCCACACGGCTATGAGCATGTCGTTCAATGACCGACTCTATCCATATTAAAGGTTTTACCTACAGATATATTTTGAAAGTGATGTAAACTAATTTCGATTCTTACATGTGTATTAAGACGATAAGACATTAGTTCAAATTCACCATCGGGCGGAATAAAAGAGATAGTTCTATCATTTTCAAATCGTGACAATCTAACACACTGATGAAATTTAACATCTTCCAATTCGACAGATTTAGATTTACCTCGGCCCGTACTTTCGAATAAAACTTTATCGTTTAAACCAAGTCGAAGTTCCGGCATTCCGGATAAGTACACTCTCATTTTAATTGCACCCACAATTTCACTACGCAATACATTCCCATTAGCATTGGCTAATAAATTTACAGATTCAATAACATCGAGAAAAACTTCGTTTTTTCTATACTTAATCCCTTCAGATCGCCATGATACAGCATTTGTAACCGCCATCGGTATTCGCGGTTGTATTTCCAATTTGTGTCCTTCTTGAGTTATGTATTCCTGCAGAATTTTGCTATCAGTTGTTTGTGGATAACCAAAATCAATTAACTCGTCTAATAACTCATATATCACCACGAAGTTGTCTCGTATACTTTCTTCTTCAAGTTCCTTGAAATATTCTGCCATCACTTGTACAATTTTGTGCAAAAAAACAAATACAAGAGCGATGTTAGCATTTTCTTAGTGGTACTGACGATGTACAAGTTGTTAGTTTTTATATAAGCAAAGGTACATTCGGGAGTTTGCAAAATGGGAGTTAATAACCCTTCCTCCTCTTTTTCCATTAATAAAGGCATGAACTTTTCGATTACACCCAAATCTGTGTCTCCCCTATAATTTCGTGAAATAAGAACCTACAAATTAAGATTATACAATGGGATTTTTACCAATTTATCTACCGACCTTTCCTTTAACGTCTAAAATGTAAATAGCAGAGGACGACATTATAATACTATTGTATAATACAATTCTTTATAAAAATAATCAAATATAAATAAATTAATTAACAGAAATTATAGAAGGCGTTAATAGAATCCCAAATGCCAAAATATGTATACATATTAATAAAATACGACACAACACGAAATACACGTCACAGATTACTGTTTAATTAACTTTTAACACCTGTGAGTAGATCGCCATTACCATGTTCAGTGTTCACCGTTTAGTGTTTACGTTGTTGTCACGTCTGTCTTTAGTTTCTAAAAAAGTAAAAACGCAATGGCGGTCGACTTTTTTATCGAGAACACGTGTTGGCTCTATTGCGGGGAAAGAGCATACCAGCATCATTGCCGTTAAATTATCTTTTGTGACCAGATGGAAAATCTCTTCCACCTTTGTCAAATAGACTTTCCCATCGCTCATCCTACTGTTTCCCAATTCAGTTTCCATGCGTTTAATTTATCTGTCACTCAGAGAGTGCTTATCGTGTACATGATAGTACATAACATAGTACATAGTTACAATCCCTCCATCTTTTAAATCTTAAAGTACTACATATGTCTTGTCCCATCAGCGTAGTACATACTTGTACAAGCACCAGGTCTGGGATAACATTGATGTTCTTAGTTCCTAGTCATACCTTTTTTTCCACTGTTTATTCTGATCACCAATAGTTGTATAATGTGGTTAAGTCTGTTTAAAATGCTACTCCTGATTGTGAAACATATTCCTAGCTCTTTGTCATATATATACCTATATATATTTTTCGTGGTTGTGTTGCACTATTTTAATGGTCGTCACTCGCACCAAGACGTTGACCACCACCCACTGACCTGTATCTTAACAGGTCAGTGCCACCACCGTTCCCACTAAATTGTTTCAGCGCTATGTTAGTTTTTTCCGGTACCAGAGTGAGGTCTTTCGCGCTTATTCCTAAAATGGCGGCTTCCGTTTTTTCCAAAACCCCACGTGGTCTAAAAACCCCTGTCCGTGACGGTAACTGTGAGTTCGGCAACACCACAAATGTTCTTGAGTCTAACACACTACCGTACATAATATTCCGCAAAGTGGGCCTTAAAAGTCATCCTTGAGGCACTCCTGCACTAGTACAAAACGGCACTTCTTTTCCCCTGTGTTGTCGTGTCTAATGCCACCCTATCAATTACGTACTGTAGCTTCCTAACTGTACCCAATTATGCTTTCGCGGATGCCTAAGTTAAAGGTATATTGTTTACCCCCAAGGGGACACAACCAGTAGTCCAGTACTATATACGCTTTCTCTTACGTATACATTTTATGGGGAATATACATACTTTCACTGAGGGTGACATCGACTATTTTATCGGTAGGCTGTGGAGTCGTCACTTGCATCAAGATGTTGATACCTACCGCGCCCACTCCGATCGTGAGCACTATGTTAATTTTCTCTGGTACCAGAGTGAGTTCATTTCTTCGAACATATTTGTTATATGTTCGAAGGTTCATTTACCGTCATTCTTTAATTTGTGCAATGGCGGTCTGCATTTCCTCCCTGATGCGGTCTAATTCCCAGTCAGCGCCGACTGCTGTGAATTCGTCACCTCGTAGCAGAAAAATCTGTGAATCATAACACGCTACCGCACATAATATTTCACAAGGTGGCGCCTAAAGCTGACCCTTACGATTTTCCCGCGCTGACACAAAACGGTACCTAATTCTTTGGCCCTCTGGTGTTGCTTCTAATGCCATCGTGTACCTCATGTACTGCAGATTCCTAATTGAGCTGATTACTGTCTCTCTGGATGTCTAGACGAGTCGAAGATGGAGGTTAGGAACCTGCATAACTAGCAAACATCAAATGAGTACCATAATTATGGTACTTCACATAAACTTCCGTCACTTAAATGAGAACAAGCCTTGAGGGCGTACACGGTACAAAAAGTCCAAAAACCCAAAGGGTGCTCTAAGAGAAGAAAGAAACCCACCTCCTCTTCCAAAGCTGCTCCTTCAACGACTTTACGTCCGAACTCGACGCCCCTGACTCCTAACTTTAAGCACAGAAGACATAATCACTGAACTCAATAATATATGGAAGAGCAAAGCCGTTGAAATCAAATGGGATGCGCGTGAAAAAGTGTGCACATTTGAAGAAAATAATAAGGTCGAAAATCGTTTAACTACGGGGCTTACGCGTTTGCGCAGTGGAAAATACCATGAAAATGCATCATGTGTTGAAGTCTGTTGAGAATGTTAAATTGCTAATAATAATTAAATAAAAGCTTCCTTATAAGCGCTGCTAGATGGCGTTGCGTTAGTTGCAACAGTTAAGTGTATACTTTTAGAGATGTAGTACAGTGTAGTAATCATTACAATAAAGAGAACTTATTTCCACTGATAAAATAAAATAATTTCAACAGGTTATGGGCCCAGACACCCCATACATTAAAGACACCCAGTGATTACTAAAAAAGAAACGGCTTGGAGCATTAAAACTAAAATAAAAATAAAAAAGATTAAAATCGAAGTGAAAAGTAGCGTGACGAGTGACGATAAAATGGCGACCAACAAGGTTGAATAACTGAAAGTTTGTGTTCGCGGTAAAAACAGTAAAAATAATTAAAAAAATAAAACGGTAAAATCGGATTAAAAAGTGAAAACGGTAAGAAGTTAAGTAAAATCAAAATTATAAAAATGGCTAACAAAGATGAAACGTTGAATATCGAACATCTCAAAGACGAGGGAAATTATGAAATATGGAAATTCCAAATCACGATTTTCTTCAAAGCGAAACAGATATACGATATCGCCATCGGTAAAACCACATGTCCAGAAGACGTAAAACTAAAAGAAGAATGGGAAAAAAAGGACGCCATCGCTCAAAGGATAATAATAACAACAATCGAAAAACAAGTTTTAATGCATTTAATTAATTGCACAAATTCAAGTGAAATGTTTAACAAATTAAAATCATTATTCGAACGTGATAATCAACAACGAAAATACAACCTACTTCAAGAATTCTATAATTACAGTTTCAAAAAGGGCATTAATATATCAACACATATTTGTGAGTTAGAAAGTTTAGCGTATAAACTAAATAGCATCAAACAGGAAATTAGTGAAAATATGATAATAACAAAAATCTTGTCTACACTTCCAGAAAATTACAAATACTTTATAAGCGCATGGGAATCAACTCCAGAAAGTAGACAGACATTAACTGAATTAACATCAAGGCTTTTAGCTGAAGAAAAAAGAAATACGGAAAGTAGCAGTGAACAAGTCGCGTTCAGTTCGTCGGAAATTAAGAAGAAAACGCATAATCAGTTCAAGAACCCAAATAATCAAAAAAGAGGCAGAACTTGTTACAAGTGTGGTGCAGAGGGTCACTTCGCAAGGGAATGTAAAACAGAAATAAGATGTGGCATTTGCAAGAAAACTAATCACCCGGAAGCGAGTTGTTTTTTTAGAAAAAAGGTAAACACAAAGGCTCAAACAGAAAAAGTGTCATTCTTAACACATACTGAAAACCAAGATGAAATCGTCGAATGGGTTATTGACTCTGGAGCGACGTCACACATGACGAATAAAAACGACTTAATACAGAATTTTGAAGCAAATATTACTGAAATTGGAACCGCAAAAAAGGGAGATAAAATACATTCAGAAGGGTCCGGAAAAATTGATGCCGATGAATGCATACTGAACAACGTGGATTTTGTGCCGAATTTAACTAAAAATTTGCTATCTGTAAGTAAAATCACCAAGAGTGGTGGTGAGGTAATATTCAAGGAGGACACGGTCAGCGTGTTTAAAAACAAAAATAAAATTTTGGAAGGTTCATTGAACGAAAACGGTTTATACACGGTAAATATAAATAAAACGAAAGAAACTGCATTGTTAACAAAAAGTGATAACGCTAAAAACTGGCATGTAAAACTGGGACATCTAAGTGCAAAAAACATGTTAAAATTGAAATCATTAAGTGTAGGTTTGAACTTAAGTGACGGTGAAATCGAAGAACTAAAAAGTGCATCGTGCGAAGTCTGTATAAAAGCTAAACAAACAAGAATCCCCTTTGCGCAAATAAGACAAAGAGCAACAAGACCGTTAGAAATAATTCATACGGATCTTTGTGGCCCAATTGACGTGGAATCGTGGGATGGTAAACGATACGTAATTACTTTTTTGGACGACTACACACATTTCACGGCAGTATATCTATTACGTTGGAAGCATGAAACAAATGAAACAATTAAAGACTTCATAAACGAAGCCGAAGCTAAGTGGAACATTAAAACAAGTAAAATAAGATCGGACAACGGAAAAGAGTACACAAATTTAAATTTAAAAGAGTGGTGTCGACATAAAGGAATAATATTGGATCTGACGGTGCCATATTCTCCACAATTAAACGGTATAAAGCAGAAAGATTGAACAGAACATTATTAGAAAAGTCAAGAGCATTAATTTTCGAGTCAGGTTTAGATAAGAACATGTGGGGAGAAGCCATAAGGGTGGCTGCATACTTACTGAATCGATCACCAACCGTAACATTAGAGAAGACTCCATACGAGATGTGGAACAACAGAAAGCCAGACTTAAGAAGATTAAAACAGTTCGGATCAGAAGCATTTGTAAAGAAACTAGCACATTTAAAAAAATTTGAAGAACGAAGCAGAAAATTAATCTTTGTAGGTTATGCAACAAATGGTTATCGCCTATACGACCATGAAAAACAAGAAATTGTCATTGCTAGAGACGTAGTGTTTAATGAAAGTGTCACCGATATCAAATTAACAACTCGACAGGAGATTACCAACGAAAGAATTGACAACTTTGAGAACGATAATAGTAGCGGCGAAAAGGAGACATTTGAGGAAGAGGAGTCCGAAGATGAAGAGCCAAATCAAGAACTAGAAACGGAAAATAACGAACCGTTAGAAGAATTAGGTAGAGGAAAACGTATTAAGAAAATTTCCACAAAATATGAAAACTTCGTGTTACTTAGCTATGAAGAAGCAACAAAAGGAGAAGATCGGGAAAATTGGCTGAAAGCAATAAAAGAAGAAAAGGATTCGTTGAAAGAAAATAATACTTGGACATTAGTGAATAAAAATGAGTGCAAAACACAACAAATCTTAAGTAACAGATGGGTATTTAAAATAAAAGACGATAACACATATAAAGCAAGGTTAGTTGTGCGAGGATGTGAACAAAAAGATTTAAACTACCAAGAAACGTTCAGTCCAGTAACAAGCATAAGTGCGATAAGGTTAATATTAGCGATTGCTGTAAAAGAAAATGCGAAAATTTATAAATTTGACATAAAAACAGCTTTCTTGTATGGTGAGTTAAACGAGAATATTTTTATGAAAATTCCCGAAGGCTATACGAGTGATGAAAATAAAATCTGCAAACTAAATAAAACGTTATATGGATTAAAACAAGCCCCGATAAAGTGGAACGTGCATTTTAGTAATTTCTTAAAGAACAATGACTTTAAAACTTTGAAATCAGATCAGTGTATTTTTACGACAAATGATAATTCAATCCTGTTAGTTATATACGTAGACGACGGTTTAATAATCGGAAACGATGAAGGTAAAATTAAAACTTTTTTACTAAAATTAAAAGAAACCTTTAAAATCAAATTTTGGGAAAACCGAATTCCTACCTTGGAATCACCATAATAAAAGACAAGGATTTAATGACATTACATCAAAGTGAAATGGTACATCAAGTGTTAAATAAATTTAAAATGGATGACTGCAACCCAACAAAAATTCCTTTATCAAACAGTGATACAAAACGCAGTGATCAGGTGATTAATAAATCATTTCCATATCGTGAATTAATAGGTAGCTTGTTGTACTTAACAAATAAAACACGTCCTGATTTAAGCTTTGCGGTGAATTTCACAAGTCGGTTTATGGAAAATCCTACCCAAAGTGATGTGAATAATTTAAAACACATATTAAAATATCTAAAAGGAAACCAATGTTTAGGAATATGCTACAAAACCGGAACTGGTGATAATATGAACGAATTGGTAGCATATTGCGATGCAGATTATGCTGGTGATATTGAAACACGTAGGAGCACAACAGGGTATATAATCATGCTAAATGGTGGACCAATTAGTTGGGCTTCACGAAAACAACCAATAGTGGCATTATCGACAAGCGAAGCCGAATACATCTCAGCAGCAGATTGTTGTAAAGAATTAATTTATTTGAAGAACCTTATACAGGAGGTGCGGAATGGAAAAGTGAAAGCGTTATTAAAAGTTGATAACAAAGTGCTATCGATTTAGCTAAAATGGAATTGTGAATCGGAGAAGTAAACATATTGATGTAAGGTATCATTTCCTGCATGAAAAAGTTGCTGAAGGTGAAGTACAAATTGAATATTGTAATACTAAGGAACAAGTGGCAGATATATTTACAAAACCCCTTGAAAGTCAGAAATTCATAACCTTCAGGGACTGCTTCATGACAAAAATATTAGATTAAGAATTGCTCATTGTTTTTGAATATTGAATATCTAATTTAAGAATAGTTAAAGTTAAGAATTCCATATTGTGTTTGGTTTTGTTAAAAAGGAGACTTTTATTTAAGAGGGGGTGTTGAGAATGTTAAATTGCTAATAATAATTAAATAAAAGCTTCCTTATAAGCGCTGCTAGATGGCGTTGCGTTAGTTGCAACAGTTAAGTGTATACTTTTAGAGATGTAGTACAGTGTAGTAATCATTACAATAAAGAGAACTTATTTCCACTGATAAAATAAAATAATTTCAACAAAGTCAATGAACTCTACCTAATAAATTGAAATTGGGTTAGAAAATTTTACGTGGTTTGTCTTCGTGAACAAGTGGATTAATTTGATTTATAAACGTTACAAGGGAGAAGGGTTTACAGTGGGTGTTATGGAGTTCATGATTTAAATACAGTTTTAGATAATATATAACAGCTGTTTTATTTGTTTGAACTCTAATTTATTACGGCGCATGATCGGGAGCCCCGTGCGCGTATTCAAATTGTATCACTTAAATTTGCAACTTTGCTCTTCCATATATAATAGAGTTCAGTGAGACATAATACAGAAGCGACACTCGTTTGATGTTCGTTTGACAAATTGTGGTGACCTTCGCCATTTTGTTGTTAGTTTCTTTACGTGGGAAATTTAAAAACACTTTAGTTTTCAGCATAATCTACTTCTCTGGATGGCAACGATATTTCGCAAATGTAAACTATTAAATTTGCGAAATATCGTTGCCATCCAGAGAAGTAGATTAATGCTGAAAACTAAAGTGTTTTTAAAT